>JAEAOA010001006.1:4035000-4157500 GCA_016746295.1 Potamilus streckersoni
GTAGTTGCACATAGTTTGTTTGTAAATTATATTTTGAGGTTATTAAAACTTTATATATATATATTCTTAAAGTGCAATCTATTTCTTCCTTTAAAATAATTTTGGTTATTATATACTGACATTATATAATTGCTTGTTGTTTTACCACTTAAAGATTTGTAGAATTAAATTCTAAAACATGACAGGTATTACTGAAATAGTCGGTGTTCAATGTATGCATGACCCGTGTGTCTTGAACTACATAGTTTTAAAGCCATTGTTTTGTTTGTAATTTTAGAGAAGAGTTCATATGTTTTATGTCGGTTCCGTTTTCATATCAAGCCAAATTTAGATGACCAATCTTACAGAACATGATTTTTTTAATTTTTAAAGAACAAAAACCTTATAGGAATGACCTTCTGGACAATGGTTGAAAAAATACTGTTCAAGGACACTGTCAAAAACATTATTGAGAAAAAAGTGATAAGCCTGTATTACTGCTACTCAGTGGTGTCACTAAATGGATATGGACCGCATCGGATGACACCATTAGAGGGGGTGACACCAACCCTTGTGACGCCACTGCTGCTACTTCTGCTTCAACTTCTGTCCTATTATAGAAACAACAACATAAACTTCTACTACTTCTATTTCTACAACCACTACTTTGACTACTATTCATTTTCGATATTCTTTCACAGCTTTTTCTATAATCAAGTCATTTATTTTTTTTTCTCACCTTGACCCACATATTGTAAACCATATACAGACATTATATTTTACGTTATGCAGTTAGTTCTGCATGATGTTGTCGGGTATTGTTAATTTGTAATTTCTATCTCACTTCCCGCATTCTTCTTCAAAATCATCTTTTCCATCCACGTTTACTACGTCAATTTCCTGTCCATGACAAGTAGTACCAAGACTGACCTCCATTGTTATATAATTTCTAACGTGTGGCTATGGAAGTATCACGATCAGTGTTCGCTACAACTTTCGTTGAGGGTACGGTTCAATAGCTCCACAACCACATAATCACGACTAAATGTTACAGGACATTTAATCGAAGGGAATGGAACATTACTATTACCATAATGTTGGTTATATATTCGAATCATAGTACTATCCCCCACCCACCTGTACTGAATTATGCGTTACCAACAGCCCTTAATTTCATGGAATAATGAACAGTTATCTCATAATCCATTAAACTGCTTACACTGCAGCATTCATGACTAGCAATATGTATATCTGTCTGTCTGTCTCTCACACATGTACATAGCCACACTTCCAAAATATATTTACTACTCACAAAGTTGAAAACAGACTGCGTGTTTACACTACTTGTTATCTTGTACTATAATGTTTATTTACGTACTATATGCACAGTGCCGGATTTAGACAAAACGAGGCCTTAAGCTATGGGAAACTATAGAATCCATATTTGGTATAAAATAAATCGGAGAGGTCCCTTTAGACTGAGTTCAGACTTTGGGGTGTTAAGCTGTAACTTGTTTAGCTTACGCCTAAATCCGGTACTGTACATGCACGTTTCATGTTACAAGGACGTATTCAATGGAATACTGCTTATGTTATCCGTGTCCTTCCTGAACCAGGAATTTTATACCGGGTATGTGTGTGTGTGTGTGTGTGTGTGTGTGTGTGTGTGTGTGTGTGTGTGTGTATGTGTGTGTGTTTTGTAGCGGGATTTTCCAAATCTCGTTACAGTGTAGAGAGTTAGCAATGATAACCGGTATAAAATTCCTGGTTCAGGAAGGACACCGATAACATAAGCAGTATTCCATTGAATACGTCCTTGTAACATGAAACGTGCATATGCAGTGTGTGTGTGTGTATGTGTGTGTGTGTGTGTGTAGCATCATGTAACATTGTAACATATTTTAAATGTTGTTGATAACATGTTTTAAAGATGTCTTAAATTAGCTCGAGTCGTTGTTAATTATGGTAGTAAAATGCATTCTCACTCATATTTTATCTTGTAAAAAATTAAAACACATGAACTCATACTTTTATTCTTCTTTAGTGGACCATTCAAGTTCGTGTTTAGCATTAACGGTCATATTAACGGCATCTTTTACTTATGTTGTATTATTTGGACACATCACAACTGACCAAGCACCAGAAAGACACATCATGGATTACCTTATCAAATTACAGTGTAAATTAGGATCGGATTGATTTTAAGGAGACGTAAACGCTAATCAGTCAATCTATGATTGGCATAGTTGTAAAATGGGGTGAGGATGGAGTGGGAAAATTTAAAAGAAATCTTGGGAGACATCCTAAACTATTTACAAATGTGAATGACAAGGGAAATATGTAAAAATAGAGAAAAGTATTGGACAAAAAGATCAGATGAAAAAGTATGAATATATGTTATATTTTTGAAAGTTGTTTGTTCCTGAAGAAGAGCTAGATTTACTCCCAGCGCTGCGATACTGTTTTGTAGATGCGCCATTAAGAAATCTCTCTCTCTCTCGTACGTACGTACGTACGTACGTACGTATGTATGTATGTATGTATGTATGTATGTATGTATGTATGTATGTATGTATGTATGTATGTATGTATGTATGTATGTATGTATGTATGTATGTGCGTGCGTGCGTGTATGCGTGTGTGTGTATGTGTGTGTGTGTGTGTGGAGATAAACCTCCTAAACCCGCCCCTCTGCAATCTGATCTACTCTGAAAAAAGGTGATTTAATAGTAATCTCTGTGGAGTCACATTTTTTAAACTATTTGGCCCATCCCAAGATTGGGCTTTTCCGCATTGCTATTTTCACACCAGTATAAAATTAGGTATGACGCTCTTACTTGCGTGTGCATACCGATATTTTAAGCCGGCCCCAATTCACAGCAATGCAATCTAAAGTTGTGCTTTTCATTTTCATTTGTGTAGTTATGGCGGTATGGATGACGAGAAGGACCGTATACTTATTTACTAGGGAGCGCGTGCAAAGAATATATCTATTTCCCTTCCAAAGTTAATTATCCTGATTTGAACATGCTGCGAAGTATTACTTGCCTGATGTAAGTAAATGCATTTTTAAAATGTAATATTTTACTTGGATTGAACATGTATCATTCAACTATATTTTATGATAAACGGACATTTTATTTTATTATGATTGTTAAACTCATGTTTGGATCTGTGACATAAACATAAAGAAATCACTCAGAAATATATGTCGCTTTTAAATGTTCTAGCTTAAAATTAACGTGAAGTTGCATTTAGTTTTATCACCCTGACCTTTCCCTTCTTGGCAATGTGATACCCAACCTTTAACAAAAGGGAACATTTCAAATACATTGCAAGTTGACTACATTATTCAGTATGCAATGATCCAGCCGTAGTTATATTTAAATTAATCTTTTCAGAATTGCAATTATTACTATGAGACGGAATGTGCACAGAATGTATAACAATTTATTGTTTAGTTCTTTACGATGAAGTAGGCGTTAAGTAAGTCTAAATATGCAAAACTAGCCCGATGACCCGACAATCTTATTATTCTGAATACTTCTGCATTTATTAATAAGAAAATATGCATAACAGATCTTCCTTAAGCCGACCGTATGGGTTTCGTTGGTGAATGTTCAGTTTATCTTTGTGTTATTTTATTAAAAAGATTATACTGGAAATTTCCTTGTATTACAAAAATATTACCAATGTTTGTTACCTAGAGCGGCATAGTGGTTCAATCACTCACCTTTACCGATCACTGCCGTCTCATCTCTGTCCGTGTGGGTTCGAGTCTCGGGTGTGGCCCATGTGGGTATGCGTGAAAACAGCGAGAAGCTTTCCGTGAATCGGTGGCACTTTTTGGGGTTTCCCGAATTCTTCCTCCACCATGTATAACCTGTCTTGCGTTGGGAAATGGCGTTAACCTCACAACAACAACAACAACAACAATATTACCAGTTTTTCAAGTACGTTAGCGGGTGATTAAATTTATCATAATGTGCTCTCAAGCGTCCATCGTTATAACATCATTTATTATGCCATTTACTTCTATAAACATCTTGCATAGCAACAATGCTGTACCGTCCGCATGTGGAATATCATTATGTAAATGTACTTAATAGTGCTAAAATATTTAGCTTATCTAGGATCTTTTCTGTTATTTATTTGTATGCAATCAATCTTACTGCTTTTTTATTCTTACGTTTTAATGAAAAAAGGTGGCGGATTTGGCTTCATGTACAGTGCTCGCATGTTGTACAAAATCATTCAAGTTGCACAAAATATTTTCTCGCTGTACACAATCGTGTAGGTTGTACAAAATCGTTTAAGCTGTATAAAAGTGTGCAGACTTTTCAAAATCATTCAGGTCGTACAAAATCGTTAAAGTTGGTCACAATGGTTCAGGTTGTACAAAATTGTTAAAGAACCATGTTAAATTATCACTTGATAAATCTAGGTTGTAGTTCTTTAATTTTAATTTTAGTGGCCAAAGCCCATAGTAAATAGTTCTATTGTACAATGCAGTTAAGGTCACGTGCTTTGACAGCAATTTGTATTTCTCGGACGAATAATATTTCTGCACTCAATATTTACCTTGGTGAATGAGCAATTGTTAAAAGGCAATTTGGTCCAATGGCAAAGCAAATTCGAGCCATGCAGGGAAAACTTTTTAAGGACTTGAAGGCAGTATACAGATAAGGCCATCAGCGTCAACAATATCTCAGAAATTAATATGGAGTCATATATGGACCAAGAAGCTGAGACAGCAACCAGCGGAAAGTATGGTCAGAGTTATTAACATCATAATAAATATCATAACCATGGCATATGCTTTGGTGAAATTATCTCTTCACTTAATCACTTAAATTAATTACAAGATGTCACATATCTCTCTCTCTCTCTCTCTCTCTCTCTCTCTCTCTCTCTCTCTCTCTCTATATATATATATATATATATATATATATATATATATATATATATATATATATATATATATATATATATATATATAGATATATATATATATATATATATATATATATATATATATATATATATACACACACACACACACGTACGTAACAGTACAATACAAAACACTACTGAGTTTTGATGCAAGCAGTGTTTTCAATTATAACGATTGTCAATATCCACTGATATGGATATAGATTGACCTTATTGTGACATTATTGCAAGGAAATAATGATGGACAAAAAACAATATTCAGACTTTGACCTCCTTCACTAAACAGGGCAAACAGTATTTCCGTGATTCCCCTTGCCCGTTTACACTATGAATACAGTGAGTGAGCTTGTGTGAAGTTTAGGACGGTTTTCGTTACGTCCGCTTGATCCAAATGGCCATAGTACACAATTAATTTCACTATTTTGTCTCTACATTTGTTTCTCAGTACTGAACTTTCCACTGTGTGACAATCAATACAAATCATATGTTAATCTAAAATACCTTCAAAGATGACTTTACGGTTTAGTTCTTGTCAAGGGTTGACCTGCATTTTTTTTGAGAGGCTGAATTGTAAACAAAACACCAGGCAACGGAACACAGATTTCACTTCCGGATCATCACCATGACCTTATTACTCAATGTGCACTGTCGCCGAAATACACACAGACAACCACACCATAAGCTCACATTTTAAAGAATAATCAATTGCCTTTAAATCCTTACCAAGAATGCCAAAATCTAACTCTAGTATCACCACCAAATTTAGACCGGAAAAAGTGATCTAAAAATAGACTGGGACTACATTCGTGGGTACTGAACCGGATTTTATTAATTGTGTACTGATTCCAAATGCTAATTAGCCCTATAGGACTAGGAGCAGGTCCGTATACAAGTGTCTCATATTTGTGCCTCTGTATAGATTAATTCAATCTAATATAACGTGTACTTAGGTGTTTAATAAATATTAATCAGCTCTCAAATGCAGCCTTATGTGACCTATCTTGTCACTAGTATTGGCAGAGGTGTGGATTTGAAGGTATTTTGGTTAAAGCTGTTATCTTTAAACTGAGCATACATAGTGTTTTGTGACAGAGGTTGTTTTGGTGTGTGTGTGTGTGTGTGTGTGTGTTTTGTATCCAGTAAGTGCATGTACGTCGCAAAACTATATACTTTTATGATAGATGTTGATAGATGAAATGGATTAAATGAAACCAGAATACTTCACAACTCTGATCGTGATTTTTATTCAGTAATTGCTGCAGTCTCGTATTTCAGATAGTGCCGTTTCATATAATGATTGGTTTATCTATCGGGAACTTCTTAAAGTTAGAGAAGTCTGAGTTATTAAATGATGAGAAAAGTTATAATCGTTGGGTGCCTTTTTGTGAGCCCCGTAATTGCACCGTAGCATCAGTTTCAATTACAATTAGCACATGCCTTAATGAAATCTGATGTAATACACGTGTTTTGTATTAATACGCGTGCAACCAAAATGATACGTATTCCAATCACCACTGATATGTATGCCAATCCCGACTGATATGTATGGCAATCACCACTGATATGCAAGCCAATCACGAATGATATGCGTGGTAATCACTGCTGGTATGTATGCCAAACACGATTGATATTCAATGAAATCACCACTGGTATGTATGCCAATGCCCACTGATATGCATACCATGACTGATATATATGCCGATCCCCACGGGTATGTGTGCCCATCACGACTGATGTGTATGCCAATAACCACACACACACAGACACACACACACACACACACACACACACACACATATATATATATATATATATATATATATATATATATATATATATATATATATATGCCAATAACCACGGATATGCATGCCAATTTCCATTGATATGGATGTAAATTCCCACTAGTATGCATGCCGATTGCCACTGATGTGCACATTAATAACACTGGTATGCATGCCAATTAACCCTGATATGTCAATTCCTCCTGATGTACCTGTCATTACGGTGTCACTTGTAGAGAAAAGTGATGAACCTAAGAAGGTTTGAACGTTTGAACGAAGAGTTGTTGAATAAAACATTGTAATAAATACATCATTTTTGTATCCCTTGCTCATTTACCCCATACTACAGGCAATCGAGCTTGTGTTTGGAATTTTTGAAGGGGTTGAGTTGAAACTTTTGGGGATTTTGAACATAGGTCATCGAATTAGTTAAACAGTGTAGGGCTAAAACGCACGTCCTAGACAATTTAATTTTGAATAATTCCAACTGCACGTTTAAGGAAAAAGATCGCAAAGTGTTTTAGTTTTTGTTTCCACTTGCCTTGCTTTAAAAACAAATAATTTGCCGCAGCAAACAACTAATAGCACGTTATATGCCTTTTATCTCAATAACATTGGACAGGAAACGACTAATAACACGCTTGAACCCTAATGTCTAAATAACTATAAACAGTAATCAACTAATAGCACGCTTAAGTCCCTTTGGCTAAAAAAGGTGCCGCAGAAATTTGCTCATAAGAAACGTGAAGCCTAAATAGTTAAATAATATGCCGCAGTAATGTATTAATAGCACACTTGAATCCTACTCCCTAAATAATATGCCGCAGTAATTTACTATTAATAGCGCACTTGAATCCTACTCGCTAAATAATATGCCGCAGTAATTTACTATTAATAGCGCACTTGAAGCCTAAAGGCTAAATAATATGCCGCAGAAATTTACTGTTAATAGCGCACTTGAAGCCTAATGGCTAAATAATATGCCGCAGTAATTTACTGATAGCGCACTTGAATCCTATTAGCTAAGTATAATGCGGCAGTAAACAGCTGATAACACGCTTAAAGTCAAAAGGCAAAACAACGTGTCGCAGTAATTTATTAATAACACACTTGAAGTCAAATGGTTTATGTTAAAACTCTTTTTTTACGTTTCATCCATAAAGTTTTTATGACGTCAGAACAGGATTGAGTTAAATTGGAGGTCAAATAACTTGGATTTAAAGATTTTAGTAAAATCCTGATCATCTGTTGTGCACGTGCTAATTGAAATTATAGTACAATCACGATCAATTTGTTGTGATGATGCTAATCATAATGTGTGTGTGTGTGTGTGTGTGTGTGTGTGTGATTTATATTTTGGGTCACTGAATCTATTCATGTATAGGGAAGGTTAAACATGGTAAATGGAACAACATAAACGGTGGATAACATTTATAGCTAGATGAATAAAACAAAATCCGGTTCAAACGTACAAAGGGTAGAATTTCATGGGATCAGCTAACAGTGGAAGACAATATAAAATCTAGTTTTCTATTTATTGGATATATCTATTACAGTCTACAGTTTTGCTAGTTTTGGCCTTATCGTAATCTTCTCTTTTGCACCCGCTACTTGGTTCTTCGGAAAGTGAAAACATCTGGTTTACTTTGATTGTTACCAAGGTGTGTGTGAGTTGTTATATTTATGATAGCTTGAACTACACTAGTAAGAGGCGTGGACATAAATGACGTAATCTCTTTATTAAACAGGTTTCTCAAAGTATGAAAGTAGCAGACACTTTGAAATAAACAATACGATATTAACATGAAACAAGACGATGCTGGTATGAAACAATACAACAATTTTATGAAAGGATACGATATTTCTATAAGAAGATGCAATATTATTTTATGAAACACGTTGTTCAGGGTATGGCCAGTAACGTGGTTTCAGGGTATGGCCAGTAACGTGGTTTCAGGGTATGGCCAGTAACGTGGTTTCAGGGTATGGCCAGTAACGTGGTTTCAGGGTATGGCCAGTAAAGTGGTTTCAGGGTATGGCCAGTAACGTGGTTTCAGGGTATGGCCAGAAACGTGGTTTCAGGGTATGGCCAGTAACGTGGTTTCAGGGTATGGCCAATAACGTGATTTCAGCATAATGTCTGAATTAGTGTATGTGACATTGGAAGTTAAAGACAGAGTCATCTTATTGAATAATTCTAACAATATGTGAATCTGCTTCTTCCATATTGCAATTTTATAATAAATGTAATATTCATAATTTAATTGCATATTGAATGAGGTCATTATAATCTTAAAAAATAATAATAATAATAATAATAATAATAATAATAAAAATAATAATAATAATAATAATAATAATAATAATAATAATAATAATAATAATAATAATAATAATAATAATAATAATAATAGTAATTAACAATAACAGAGACACAAACATTACTACAGAATAATATTCTTACTCACGAGGCAGCATCATGACACTGCTGTTCCAATTTTTCATCACAGTGCATCACAAGAAGAAATCGAAATGGCATAATAAACGATGAAAAAAATTTCTTGTTAGAGGTTAGTAAAATTTTAAAATTTGTTTTAATATTTTTGGACTATTATTATTCAACCGACTAGGAGCTACGGTGGCTCAGTGGTAAGTGTGCCTGACTGATGGCGGTCAAGCCTTGGTCAGCTATCGTGATGTGTCCTTGGGCAAGTTCTTGTACTCCATTAACTCGCCACTAAATAGCCTATTTGTGTTGCTATGCTGTAAAGCACTAAACTACTATCCAACTCACGACTGCATGTTTTTTTTTTTTTAAAGAAACTTTTATCTAAATAGTTTGAATTCATGAAACTAAGCTCTGAAATTTTTAAGTTTCACCAAACATCAAAGATAATTTCATTAATATTTCACTCAGGTAAAGTATATCTGTCGCAAAGTTATATGAACTCTGATTTAAAAGTTAGTGTGTTTATTGTGGAAGTCTAATATCTACAGCTTGTGCAGTTTGAAATAGATTTATACCTGGCTGTACCTCATACTTTGATTTTCCCATACAACTGCCTTATCCTAAATCTAAATGAACACTTGAATTCTAAATATGACATGGAAGATTGTATTTGTTCCTCTGTAATAAGCTTAGTTCTAAAACAAAATGTATTCGAGTTATTAAAAATATGCAAAAGTCAATGTAACCAAAATATTGAGATGACCACTACGTCTGTCTTATATTACCTGGAATGGCTTGCTTCACTAGACGACAGCCTAATTCATTTCCTTCATTAACGTTGTAACACAGGTGGACTACTATTATCATTCTTGTCACTAATTACGACAAATTTGCATTATTTAAAGCCTATTATACTTTCAAGTTCTTTAGAAGAGTTGATACTTTGATGTTGTGTATGTATAGAAATAATATATTGTGGGTAACTTAATGCCTCTTGTCTACATGTGATATCCAGATCCACATTTTAGGTTTATGAACATGTTGCCATTTTGTTGTTTACCTTTGACACTGATTTGAAATCTTTTTTCCAACATTTCTTTCAGTTCTGTATTATTACTTCTAGGGAAGGCCAGTTACTTTTGTAGTTCCGAACTTTTCATCTCGCATTCCCTTTCTATTGGGGGTTGGGGGCTTCTCTCTTCCCGTATTTTAACTTGCCAACCATGGATTATTGCTTGCTCTTATTTTGACAGTTTGCTTTATATTGATAAGATATGGTAACATAGTTAGTGGTCTGCTGGTAAGCAATCACACAAAAGTGAGGAAAGTCAATACAAATATCTAAACCATTTTGAATAAGATTTCCTAAGTACTGCAAGTAGGTTCATATATTAAGAAAAATGACTAATACATATACTCGAAGACAAAAATACATCCATGAAATGAATATTAATATGGAAAAGAAATTCCGAAAAAAAATGTCCAAAAGAAACTAAAAATAAAAAGACAAAGATTAATAAATTGTTGGAGTCTCATTCAGGATGTCTAGTCCTCTTGTGACTGACTCGGAAACTACCCCTTGCACTTTCCTTCCAGATTGCTGTTTGTATTATTTATTCACATGAGTGGTTTGATATGTCTTTTTTTCAGTGGGAAATTCTTCTCTTGACCATTGCAGACTATTCGAGTCGACATCCTATCTAAAGTCATTTTTACACGAAGGACTATGTGTTTCGTTAAGTTTTATATCTATATAGTTAGCGTTTGTGTATTTTTCTTAACTACTTAATTTCCTTTGGCAAATTTCACGGTTTGTGTAGTGATATAGGGTTTTGTCAATTTGGTTATATTCTATTTTTTTGTGTACCAGTCTAAGTGCAGGCCGAATTTCTTCCGGTTTTTTTTTTACATTGGTACAATTTTAAATTGAGTGCCTATGTCTTGAATTCTGTATCTTCTAGGACTTAATTGTATAAGTCTCTTTTTCTTTTCCTTTCGTTTTCATCGGAGGTTGATTGTGATTAATCTATTTGATATGTTTGATTTAAGGATTTTGTGCTTTCTTCTGCTTCCTACATTTTTGTTCATTTCTCTGTTTTAGGTTTTCTGTCCTTTCAGCATGTTCAATTATTTAATCTTTACAGATTTTTCCCCTTTCTTTTCTTGTTGTTTCTGTTCTTTCTCTTTTCGTTGTTACTGCTGTTGGTGATCTTGTTTTTGTGTTTCTTTTTGTTTGTCTTTAGTTGTCCATTTGTTCCTTTTGTTATTTGATATTTGGTTGATTCAACGGTTTCAATTGTATTTCTTCATTTTTGATTGTTTTGTTGTGATTGGTGTTTCCCTTTTTTTCTATTTCTTGGTTTTGGTACTGGTACTGATACATTTTCCTTTTCTTGCCGTGTAGCTTTCTGCTTGGAAAATATGGTTGCTTCACTATTTGTGGTAATGTTTCCTGCTGTATCTTTAGTGGTTGGGCTTTTTTGGGGGGAGGTGTCTAAGTTTCTATATTTCTTTCATATTTTATGGTATATACAACCCTTCTAACATGTTTATGCGAGGAATCCGTGAAAAAAACCCCACTTAATTAATTTTTCCAAGCTTTTTCTATTTCCAGAATTCTAACTCTGTTTCTTATGTGAAATCCAGAGTGCGTATCCATTCTTGCTTTTGTGACCCTAATTTGGAGCTTGTTTTTCTTCAAATTTTTTCATTATGGCTTCTAGTGGTATTTCGAGCGGAATATCTGATATCAGGTTTAAGACTTTATTTGTCTTCATTTATACGAGCCATTACGACTAGTTTGGCTGTGTAACTTTCCTTATCGACTGTCAATAGGCAGAAATCTCCACAAACATGTCGCATGACTAAAGTAGACTATAAAAGCAAAAGCGCTTAATTGTTTATTAATTAGTTACAACTGATAGCCTTTTGGACAAATATAGACTGTGGGTAATCTTTCTTAATTCGACTAAAACTGTTTCTTAAGCTCCATTTTAACTCAACCATGGTTACTCTGTTACTCAATAACGATTACATAATAGTGGTTACTCAATAACGGTTACTCATTTATGGTTACACAAGAATGTTTACTCATTAACGGTTATTCAATGACGGTTACTCAGCAATGGTTACTCAAGCATGGTTGCGCAATAAATGTTACACAATAATGGTTATTTTATTCCTAATGATCACGTACGAAACTAGAGATTTAAAGATATAGTTTTTCTTATAATTCTAGAAAAGAGTTTATATCAAGCTATATTTTGTTATAAAACTAAATTTGGATGACTACTCTTTTGGATGACTACACTTTCACCACGATTGGTTTTATATGTTATGAATAATGAACGTACAGGAATAACTTTTTCCAAAAAGTGGCCGAAGAAAATGATATTAGATTATAAAGCACAGTATCAAAATATTGTTAGAGAAAAAGCGATAAGCTACTACTACTACTACCTACTACTACTACTACTACTACTACTACTACTACTACTACTACTGCTGCTACTACTACTACTACTACTACTACTGATAAATTAATATTACAATAGCACAAAAACCAACTAAACTTCTACAACTTCTATTTCTACTACTAATGCTTTGAGTACTATTACTACCAATGCTTTGAGTACTATTACTACCAATGCTTTGAGTACTATTACTACCAATGCTTTGAGTACTATTACTACCAATGCTTTGAGTACTATTACTACTAATGCTTTGAGTACTATTACTACCAATGCTTTGAGTACCATTGCTACCAATGCTTTGGGTACTATTACTACCAATGCTTTGAGTACTATTACTACCAATGCTTTGAGTACTATTACTACCAATGCTTTGAGTTATTAATGTACATGGATGAAGAAGCATGGTAAAGTAAACGTCATCATTGGTGTATATGGTTTGTAGTTAGATGAACAAATCCCATTAAAATGTACACCGGGTAAGATTTCATGTTTTCAGCTAATCATGGAAGAAAATATACAACCTGTCTGGTATTCGATTCATTAGATATTCCAATTGCAGTCTGCTTTTTGGATCCTTTGGCCTAATCTTTATTGTCTCTTCTGCACCCGCTGCTTTAAAACATGGGTTTTATCAGGTCTTCTGAAACCATCTAGTTTACTGTAATCGTTATCATGGTGTGCGTGAAATTTTATTAATTAGAAATTTACAAATGGCTTAATTAGAATTGTAAGAACCAATATGTTTGTTTGCTAATAACATTTCTCAAAATATGAAACACAACAGACATATGGTTGTAATTAAAACGAATTTATTATGAATTATACGATATTATTATGAAATGATGCGATACTTCTATGAAATGACAACATAATTATATGAAACGATACGATATTATCATCAAACATGTTGTTCATGGCCGGAATAACAGTGTAGGTCACAACACCTGATATACAGGAGCTCTTTATTATAAAATTACAAAATGGCAGAAGCCAATTCGTATATTTTCTTTTTAAATTATTAATTAAGACTGAAATTGTCTTAAACGTTCGAAGATCGCCTACACAAATTTCACATCTCATTTGTGTAGGTATAATTACTGAATAATTTTAAAAATATACGGATCTGCATCTGCCATATTGTAATTTTATAATAAACTTTTTATTCCTATTTTAACTGCATACTGAATGCGTTAACAATAATAATAATAATAAGAAGAGAAGTATGCTTGCGTACGAGGCAGCACCGTGACATTGCTTCTCCAGTTATCCCACAATGTGCGTCACGTGAACACAGTCATTTTGCATATTACACAATTGTAAGAGGTTAGAGGTTATATGTTAAATTTTTTAAAATTTTTTTAATACTTTATTTTAATTTATTTTTTTTCTTATTTTAGTTTAGTATTTACTGCCTTATTATAAATATGTAAATGGACAATCTTCTGAACAAATAATTAATAAATTCATTGTATTTGCTGTTTGTAGATCACAGCACCAGATATTCAGGAGCTGTCATTTACCCATATAATTTTCATTATATTCTAGAAATAATAAATTATCAAAGATCTCCATCTGAAGTCATGAAACCTGTAGACTATTTTTAAACTGTCCTTTAATTAAAAATATAATTATTAATTATTAATAATAATAAAAATTAGCATTATTCATATATTTGATATCTCCTATCTCAAATAAATGATCAAATTATTTATATGCTTTATTTCGCTGTTCGGCTCTCTTAAAGATAAGGTTTATCATTACAGTGTAGATACGGCTACATCTGGTGAAGCTCTTGCAATGTAAGAGATACACGGGATCCTGCAATGATACAAGCCTTTTTGAGTTCCGACGAAACGGACTGATTTTTATTGAAACACTGAACATACAAAATTGCATTCTAATATCAATCTACATAAATTGTAATTACTAATATAAGTGATACATATCAAACTACGAGATTCCATCATTTACCGATATCATACATTTATATAATTTCTGCCTTATAGAATATCATACAGTTGACTAAATATCTAATGAATTCACGATAGCCAAAGAATCTAAAATTCAATATTTCAGAGTAATACCGCCATCATTTGGTAGAAATATACTTTACTGAATTTGATCTAAAATACTAGCATATTAAAATCTAATATTTAAAGAGTATCTCATTTTTGAATAAATTTTACTGAATATGAAGTTGGTAGCAAACGTCGATTTTTGCTATAATAATCAATAATATAATTCCAAGTAAATATAAGTTCTTCAAAGGATTAAACATTCCAATACAATATTGTAAAGAACAGTAAAGAAATGTTAATTCTAATGTTGCAAATGTACTGAACTTAGATTTATATCTAACATCTTGACATTAAAATTTCTTATACTATATAGCAAATTGTACACAGACGGTAGCTTACCTGCAATGATACAAAACTCTTTGAGTTCAGACGAAACGGACCGATTTTGCCAAGCAAATCTTCTCGCTTCTTATACACAGTTTCTTAAGACACAGCCAAATATGACCATACTTCTGTCTCAGTGCTTGGGTTTCGCCAGAATGTCAAAGTGAGGCTTTATCGTTTCTACCGACTACCGTCTGGGTCTCTTGTACGTCATCTGGCGGATTTTTCCATGAACACATGAAAAATTCGTGATATGCTCAGCAGAAAGGAATTTCTTATCCATCACTGTAGCTGTAGAGTTCTAAATTTACCAACTTAAGTATTACAAAATGTGTAGGATTTCACAAAAAGAAACATACTCTTTATTGAAATAGTACACAATAATATTACAAGAATAAATAATTGTTCTTTAATACAATTTACTAAAACATTCAATCCTTACAAAAATATCACTATTCGTAACAATGTTAAGGACTTTATTCTATTAGAAATAAAACAACGATGCACAATACTGGTAAAAATTGAATCTTCTCAACAATTCCCATGACCATGACATAAATCATGCTAATGTTACTCTCATATCATTAAAGGTGTTTAGTATTAATACAGTACAAATGAACTGAAGTTTAACCTTTCATGAAAAGCAGTGAAGAGAACTGAAAACAAGTACTGATATACTGGCAAGAATAGACCTGGAAGTGAGATTTTTGCATTTTAGGATAACAAACACATTATTTCTCCACAAAATTTGATTTTTTTTTCTGTACAAGCAAACCATATAACTTAATACCAGAATAAGAATAAAGTGAAGGTTAATTAGCACACGTAATTTTAATCCTTTAATAATGGACCGCTTCATTAGCCTAGTGGTTACAGATGCTTCTTATGCGACAGGTCGCGGGTTCGAAGCTCAGTCGAGTCATACAAAAGACTTGTAAAAATATTACTAACAACTATCTCGCTTGGCGCTCAGCATTAAAGGTTAGTGTTAGGACCGGTCGGCCTAGTGTCAGAATAATGTGACTGGGTGGGACTTGATGCTATATGTCTGCGGCATGATGCTCCAATGCTAGACATCAATATAAACTGCCACACGGCAGACATCATAGCGATATGACTAGAAAATTGTTAAAGCTACGTTAAAAATCCAAAACACACACACACACACACTATGCCATAATGTTTTCATTTATATCAATAATAGATAAAACAAGGTGGTATTTCAGGATATATTGAGAAGCAACGCGTATTATATTTCTTTCGATAGTCTAAAATCTGACAATTATCAGCAAACCCATTAGGAGCTGCGGTGTCTCAGTGGTTAGCATGCCAGAGTCATGTGACCAAAAGGTCTCAATTAGAATCCTAGCATCGGACCAGCCTGGTTCAGCTACCATGGTATGTCCTAGGGCAAGTCACTTTATTTACTCCAAATGCAAAGGCACTAAAGAACCTAGTTGTAATGTTGTGCCGTAATGCTCCAAACCAATATCCAACCCTCGACAGCATGAGGATTTGTATGGGTAATTTCATGGCTGAATATTTGTCAGTTATAAAGCAAGACTTGACATAATTCCAAGCATTCATGCTACAGTTTGTGTAAAGCATTGGTAGACTTTTCGGGCTCTTTCTAAACAGTTTAAATTCACAAAACTCATCTCTATATTGATTGGTTTCACAAAAGCATCCATCATGATTTAACACCCCCCCCAACCCCCCCCAACTATTCTCCTCTCTAAAGTCTATCCACCGCAAAGTTGTATGAACTGATTCAAAAGGTAGTGTTTAATTTAAAACTAGCATATCTACCGGATGTGTAATTTGAAAGAGAGTTATACTTGGCTGTTCTAGATAGTTTGCTTTCCCTATACAAATGCCCGAGTGTAATTCTAACTCATTAATTTGGGTACTAAATATGACATGAAAGGTCAAATTTGCTCCCAGGTATGAGCCGATTTCCCAAACCTAATATTATTTGCAAGCCAATATATTTATTAAACGAACGCAAATGCCCATTTAAAGATGATGCCAGATGATCTCTCTCTCTCTCTCTCTCTCTCTCTCTCTCTCTCTCTCTCTCTCTCTCTCTCTCTCTCTCTCTCTCTCTCTCTCTCTCTCTCTCTCTCTCTCTCTCTCTCTCTCTCTCTCTCTCTCTCTCTCTGATAGCACTTTTATTGGCTTCCCTCATTGGATAATAGCCAAGGTCATTTCGTTCCCTAAAATTGCAACACGGGTAGAATACAATTATCATTTTTCTTAATACTTGCGATAGAGTTATATTAATTTGTTTACGTCTATTAAACATTGATTTTCTTTTAAAGAAGTTAATGCTTCTTTTAAGTTTTCAATCTCTATTATAGGAATTATGTGTTGAAACTTTTCTAAACTGTTTCTTTTACATAAATCTGTAACAACTATATAATTCACAGACGTTTTTATACTGGGTTTTTGGATAAATTTGAAAGCAATATCCGTCTCTGATGTAAACAAGTCGCCTCGTAAATGAAACATGTTTTACAGCATTTGTTTTTCTCTTATTTAATTTCTGTTTTATTCGTTGACATTAGCAAAACCACCAGAAATGAGAGAGTGAAATGATGACGACAATGAAGCAGCAAACAAGTATAGGTATAGTAACAATAGCGAAAATAACCAAGACTAAATCAATTAGAGTTACCTTCAGTATTAAAATAGCAATGGCATCCGCACTCACTTAACTTTAAAAGTGATACGAAATAACGTTTAGCAAGCCAGAATCGGCGTATCAGCAGCCCAGCGCTGGGAGCATTTTAACAGGTTATTGGCAAAACCAGTGAAACAAAAACTGTTAAGGAAATTACAAACACTTCAAGACATTTGACATTATTGGATACAAACGCACAAAGGATAGAGGTCATCTGGAAACTTCTAAAGAAATTGTTCCTAACTTCACAGACAATCACGTTTAGGTGTAGGTGGCGCTGACCGTTACAGATGTTATGCTGTGATTCTATTCCAAAAGACTGGTGTTTGAATGATGGTCCTTGATCCGCCTGTCGAAAATTCATAGCATTTTAAACTCGTATTGTTTTCAAATGATAACGACCTATCACGATATTATGTTTGGTCTTAGCCCAAAGCAGATATCGAAAAATTAAAGGCTCAGTAAGAAACGATTGCGGGGTCACCTTGATGCTTTGTCCAACAAAATTGACTGTAAATGTCCCCAGGTGGTTGACAAGTACACTACTTAGTCAGGTTCATGCCACCAAACGAAAAGAACACCCCGTTGACATTTAAGTAGTCCAAGTCAGAGGTAGCACAAATGCAAAAGAATATTTCCATTCGTATGAGCCATTCTAGCATTACGCGGCTGCGGTTTACGTGATTGCAAAAGCAGTTGCATTAAAAACTGCATCCAAGATGGTACTGAGGAATGCGGTCGGTGAATTCATAGCGTCTCGTAAATAAATTAAAAAAGGTCAAGGCCTTCGATTACCAGAGAAAACTCACAAACTATACTCAGGCAGAGGCCTTCGACTACTCGGTAAATTCTCAGAAGACCTTTCCGTTAACTAAATGTGATTTGCTCGCGATGGTAAATTGAGTTAAATATTTTCCTGGTGTCTATATTCAGGTTAAACTCCAAGTCAAAGGCTCTCAGGCGATCTTTCCTGATGTACAAATATCTAATCAATGCCAGAATAATATGTTTGAACACCCAGTCATTGACTGCATCACGAGTCACGAAAGCAATCAGGGATTGTTTCTACATTGAGAAAATGGAATTCACAGATGAATCCATCCTGCTTACATTCCCCAGCGAATATTTTACAACAAAAGTGAATCGTGCCATTGTTCTTAGCGATGAAGAGAACGACCGTTTCAGACGTTATTCAAAGGTATAATCAGTATAAAGATGGTGCAGGGTACCCAGAGCGAACAATCAACGTACATTTAAGTATTAACCTGGTAGACATTTTGTATGATTGTATGACAGTTGTTCCAGTAAAAACTAGTGATTGGTTAGATGAGCGTGTACTTGTTGCACATAATCAAGGTCGTCCTGTCGAACAATTATTCTACGTGATCACACGATTAATATAAAAACTATAACGATCCATCTATGTTACCAGCGTTGAAACATAATCGAAGAATAACAAGAACTACGAGATGAAGTTGTCCAGAGAACCGCGCTACTCGTGAAATACAAACTTGCATGTCTTGTTAATGCAATGTGTGGAATCGCCTATGCAAGGACCTTGATCTCTTTGTGGCAAGAATAACGGCCACAACAATTGTTATTTGCATACTAAATGGAATGTTGCCGGGGCTATATCAGTAGTGACCGGTGTTGAAGGCGGTGGTGGTGAAATATTTTCGATGCTACTTCATTCACGAATATGTGTTTATTCAGAACGTCTTAAAGTAGCACAAAGCTGTCTCAATAAATTATTAAACTGTGCTCGATGAGAAGCAACGCGTATTATATTTCTTTCGATAGTCTAAAATCTGACAATTATCAGCAAACCCATTAGGAGTTGCGGTGTCTCAGTGGTTAGCATGCCAGAGTCATGTGACCAAAAGGTCTCAATTAGAATCCTAGCATCGGACCAGCCTGGTTCAGCTACCATGGTGTGTCCTCGGGCAAGTCAATTTATTTACTCCAAATGCAAAGGCACTAAAGAACCTAGTTGTAATGTTGTGCCGTAATGCTCCAAACCAAAATTCAACCCTCGACAGCATGAGGATTTGTATGGGTAATTTCATGGCTGAATATTTGTCAGTTATAAAGCAAGACTTGACATAATTCCAAGCATTCATGCTACAGTTTGTGTAAAGCATTGGTAGACTTTTCGGGCTCTTTCTAAACAGTTTAAATTCACAAAACTCATCTCTATATTGATTGGTTTCACAAAAGCATCAATCATGATTTAACACCCCTCCCCAAAAAAACTCAACTATTCTCCTTTCTAAAGTCTATCCCCCGCAAAGTTGTATGAACTGATTCAAAAGGTAGTGTTTAATTTAAAACTAGCATATCTACCGGATGTGTAATTTGAAAGAGAGTTATACTTGGCTGTTCTATATAGTTTGCTTTCCCTATACAAATGCCCGAGTGTAATTCTAACTCGTTAATTTGGGTACTAAATATGACATGAAAGGTCAAATTTGCTCCCAGGTATGAGCCGATTTCCAAAACCTAATATTAACGCAAATGCCCATTTAAAGAAGATGCCAGATGATCTCTCTCTCTCTCTCTCTCTCTCTCTCTCTCTCTCTCTCTCTCTCTCTCTCTCTCTCTCTCTCTCTCTCTCTCTCTCTCTCTCTCTCTCTCTCGGATAAAAGATATTTAATGTTTGTGGAAATCGAGAACGACAGTCGACTCCTAGCACATATTCGGTACAGTGGCTTAGTGGATTTACACCAGTAAACGTTCAGTAAATTCCTTTTACAATAAAAAATATAGAAGTACTAAATGCAATCACTGTTTGTCAAAGACGCGTATACAGTAATAGTGTTTTAATAGCGGATTTTAATGGTTACTAATTGAAGTCAGTTTTTTTATCGCAATGGAATTTTCTTTTGCATGGGCTCCATTTGGTAACTGACGGATTATAATCCACAGGATAGCACGAATACACGCGTGATTTCGCGTGATACGAGAACAAAGACACATGATCTAGAAGGCTGTGGTCTAGGTCAGTAACTAAAAGATCTAAAACCCATTTTTACACTACTAAATTTAATAGATAAATGCATCTAAGATTTTGCATTTTCCTGATTTGACTCATTTGTTCAGTGGAAATTATGTGGACAATTTTCTTGGCTAAACATTTTTACTTGTTGCGATAGCGAAATTTTAATAAACCCATACCCAGGACTGTTGTTTTGACACATAAGGAAACAACTGTATCAGATTCAAAAGCTTCAAACAAGTTATTCGGATCACTTTAGGTCTTTATCAAAGGCGAGTAAAACATAATGTTTGTCTTATAATTTGGGTCCAATATCACGATCTCAGTTGAATAAACGTTACACTTTACAGCATGGACTTGCCTTCACTTTTACCAAACACCAATTGCAAACAACCATTTTATATGCAAACATAATGAGGTACAATCTGAATGTTATCAGCATACGATATGTATACTGTTCATTTAAGTCGCACACTATCAGCATACGATATGTATACTGTTCATTTAAGTCGCATGTTATCAGCATACGATGTGTATTCTGTTCATTTAAGTCACATGTTATCAGCATACGATATGTATACTGCTCATTTAAGTCACATGCTATTAGCATACGATATGTGAATTGTTTATTTAAGACACATGTTATCAGTATACGATATGTATACTGCTCATTTAAGTCACATGTTATTAGCATACGATATGTGTACTGTTTATTTAAGACACATGTTATCAGCATACGATATGTATACTGTTCATTTAAGTCACATGTTATTAGCATACGATATGTGTACTGTTCATTTAAGTCACATGTTATCACGAAGATGGAGCGTCTGAATTTATTATCCCTAATTGCAGTATATATCAATACGCGGGTGGAAATAATTGCACTGCATCTGCCTCTGAAACGTTTAAGACGAGGAAAAGTCATAACGATGATCAGGTGACAGTGTTTGTGGTGATATATGGTAAGCTATACGAACTACAGCGAACGAAATCTAAATTGTATTCATTGATGTATTCACTACTCCTTAAGATAATGATATAAGTAGACAAGTAGTTGTAGAAATACAATACCATTTGTTAGTTCATCAAAATCGATAAAAAAAAATGCCACATAACTACGCCCACACCCAATGCTAGATAGCTAGAACGTGAAATAGTTTTTAAAAATGTGAGAAAAAGCCAGTCAGAATACTTGATAGTTTACCCTATCAGATGGATAGTCGCAAAATTTCTCGTTTATCCAGGAAGCAAACTAACTTGTGACTGGCAAAGCAGACTTTTAGTGATGGTATCCAGGAAGTAGTATCAGAATAGTTATTTTAGATGTGTTTGTTTTGGCTGCTATGGGTAAACACATTTAACGTGTGGGGTGAAGTTGCAAACAACAATTAAACATTCGTGATTTGTTTAATGCCGATAGTATGTGGTGTATATAAATCGACGATATTGCTTAAGTCAATGATACTGCTTCAGCCAGGAATTCTTTATCTAATGACGACACTGTATTTATCCATAATATGGGATTATCCGACGATGATTTTGCAAATGACAATGATACTGGGTCCGCCGATGATATTGGAAAGACAATACAATAATATTTCAAATTTAATAGATCCTCCGATAATGATGTACATGATGACGACATTAAAATCCGCGTCCGATTGTCATCACACATCAGCTACTTTTTCAACTACCTCGGTTGGAAGGTTACATAAACCTCAAAGAGACTAACAATATCATTAGCATTTATTTTTGTTGCCCACATATGTTCAAACCAAAAACTTGTTTCCAGTACCACATTATCCCCGACATAGGTGACTGATCTGTGGGAGAGAGGACCAGTATGCATGGTCATCTACAAATGGGGACCCGAGCGGCTGAGTGGTCTAAAGCGCTCTCCATTACGGATCACTGCCATCTCACCTCTATTTGCGTGGATTCGAGTCTAAAATTCGGCGAATGTGGATATGTGAGAAAGATTGCCAGAAGCTTCTCATGGGTCGGTGGTTCTTTCTGC
The DNA here is from genome assembly GCA_016746295.1 of Potamilus streckersoni. Taxonomy (NCBI): domain Eukaryota; kingdom Metazoa; phylum Mollusca; class Bivalvia; order Unionida; family Unionidae; genus Potamilus; species Potamilus streckersoni. Next base: position 4,057,739 of record JAEAOA010001006.1, read on the forward strand.
GAATTTTCCGGTTTCTTCCTCCACCATTAATACTGGCCGCCATGTATAGCATATCGTGTGCTAAAAAATGGCGTTAAGCCCAACAACAAAAACAACAACATTTACGAATGTCAAATAAATTGGAAGAAACATATGTTCTTATTTCAGTGTATAGTATTATTCTCGAATACCTACTTAACCAGGGCAGATTAAAGTTTCCTGAAAAGAATTATTTGATTGTCACTTTTAAAGTCAAGGAAAAGAAGAATAAGGAGAGAAGGAGAAGTAGGAAAAAGAAAGAAGATGACGATGACGATGACAATAATGGCGAAATATTTTTGCTTTTCTTTCCTGCAAATTAGATAAACAGATTTAAAAAATACTAAATTTAAGCTGACTTCTACAATAACATCTCTAGAATATCATACAGCAACTCCTTCTATATTTTGGTATAGTGATATTTAGGACGCACGCTGTTATTTATTCAGTTTTAAAGACAAAAGGCATATACTACAAAAGATCTGCCCACGGGTCTTCTATCTTACTTATTGATAACTGTATCCTTTGTCTACTGACACATGGAAGCAATTAGTGGCAACGTACAAAGTACCATTGTTTAATTTAAGTCATTGTAGAATTTCATCCCTGTGCGTTCATAGAGAAGTCCCGATGTTTGTAGATATTACCTGCGTAGGTATCCTTGATCTCATCTACATGTTAATGAGATCGACATGGATTGAAACGTAAGCTTTGATCATATCTACATGTTAACAGGGTCGTCCTGAACGGTATGTTCTTTTCGTAATCCTTTTGGTGAATGTATTAGACCAAAATAACTGCATCAGATAATGCAACTAGTCTTGACTTCATAGTTGACTCGTTGCTCTTTATATAACACGGCGATTTCTACCCTCTGATTCTCAGTAAAGCAATCTTACAGACCCCAATAACAAAAGACCACAAGAACATTCCAGGTCATGAATATATTTGAAGAACTTCACTTAAAATTAGATCGGAAGCATCTTGCTATTTTGTTATTAATGATGCAGTCTGAGTAACTAACACTTTTTTGGGCTTCGATAATAAACGACTGATTCCTGTAAATGAAAGAGTAGCATGTGTTTATGAAAGAGCAATGAATGAAGAAACATACGTATCTATTTATTTCTATCACATGACCTGGAGGATACATACCTAACTATGCATTTCCATAAAAAGACTAAGAAGTTGCATATATAACTAACTATGCATTTCCATAAAAAGACTAAGAAGTTGCATATATAACTAACTATGCATTTCCATAAAAAGACTAAGAAGTTGCATATATAACTAACTATGCATTTCCATGAAAAGACTAAGAAGTTGCATATATAACTAACTATGCATTTCCATAAAAAGACTAAGAAGTTGCATATATAACTAAGCATTTCCATAAAAAGACTAAGAAGTTGCATATATAACTAAGCATTTCCATAAAAAGACTAAGAAGTTGCATATATAACTAAGCATTTCCACTTGATGACTTGGATGATTTATATCTTACTATGCATTTGAATCACATGGCTCAAACGATGCATACTCAATTAAACATGTCCATCGCCAGACTAGCACGATGCATATATAACAAAACATTTCCATAAAATGACGGGGATAATTCATATCTAAGCGTTCCGTTATCGAAGTTGAAATTTCCTTCATTGGCTTAGAAATATGTTTTGGTCCATTGAATCTTAATATGCAAACAAATTTTGCTTCAATCCAAAACAGATATTGCTTGTAACGTTCGTTATTAAAATTAATCTGGTGATCAATGTAATATTCTTTTGTGACTGCTATTTAACTATCTAATAAAATATGGCGAACTGGGACACGGACATGTTTGAAACCGGCCTTGAATATAATAATTTTAAACAATTGTTCTAATGTCCAGTCCAGGGTATCATAACATACAGCATAAAATGATGTCTGAAAGGGAAATATTCGCCTGACCACAATATGCTAATGATTACACTTTAGCTTTTAATATTCTTTGATATGCAATATTTTCGTTAAAAGTTAGCCGCCAAATGCTATTTTTGTTGACCTTCAACGCCATATTGATATCTCAAAAAGAGACAACCACTAGGAAAGAGGTTAGCCATATGGTTTCATTAAAAATTTTGTTATCGAATCTTTTCGTATTCTCTAGGTTCATGGAAATGGTTTAGGATTGCTATTATGTTTTTGAGCTCCTGGTTCGTTTTGCTACAGCCCTTTAGGAATTATGTATATGTATGGAAAATTCAATATTTTGGTAGTTGTAAGAAAAATTATATGTAATGACGCAAAATCTTCCTCATAACCTTCACATCGCTATTGTATTTTAAAATGTAGCATCCGGTTGACATTTTTATTCTTTATAAGCTTGACACTGTAATAGTATTTGATATGTAGCTGCCGATTGACATTGTCAGTTCTTTATAACCTTGATCTTGTAATAGTATTAAGATGTGACATCCAATGAATATTGTTTGGTCTTCCTAACATTGACATTACAATTGTATTTCCATTGAATCATCTGACATCATCTTTTTAATCTTGACATTGTAACTGTATTTACGTTGTAATTATCTGGGTTTGATTAAACTATCAATCTTATTTAAAACATGACATCCAATTGACATGAGTGTTATTCCTAACCTTGAAGATGTTATTGTATTAGCTACATAGTATCCGTTTGATATCTTACGTATTCCTAACATCAACATTGCAATCATATTTGGAATGTACCATCCTGTTGACATTTGTGTACTGTTCTTAACGTTTATGTTGCAATCGTATTTACGGCGTATCATCCAAATGACATTGCATTTTCGTCTTAACCTTGAGATTGCAATCGTATTTACGGTGTAGCAAAAATAAAAATAGCATCGTATATTCTTTTTAAGTTTAACATTCATATTTACAATGTAGCATTCGAATAACACTGTAAATTATTCATAATCTTGTCATTGCAATCGAATGAACGATGTCTTATAATATTGACATTATCAGTTCTTCCTAGTTTTGACAATACAATAGAATTTACGACGTAGCATCCAAACGTTTTTCTTCCTAATTTTGACATTCCAGTCATATTTGACATGAAGCATACAATTAATAACCACAATACTCTAGGTGACCTGTGAGTTGTTAACCTTCGTCTATCCCCTTTAGACAACGTAGACGTTATAGCTTACATTAGCCATATAAAACCAAATTATTCCTTTATTTATTTAAGTATTGATATCATCGAAGCTAATTGTTTCTAATTCCTTAAATCTAGATAAATTAAAGTAATATTAGATGTCTAAGCTAATTGTGGAGTCCATAATAACTCATGCCACTGAAAAAATAATTGAATTTACCTTTTAGTTCTACCATACTATTAGTAACACTGATCAAGTATAAAATGGCAAAGCAATTGATACTACTGTTGCATTGTAGATGATACTTCATCATGATTGTTTCACCTTTAAATAACGGAATCAGAATCTTTCGATGAGTTAGTATTCGATGGATCAAATGCGCAGAACATTTCGAATAATAAATTAATGTGATCAGTTACACTCTTCTGAATACATTATGCAAATAATCCCAAACACACAGATATATACGTATTTGCCAAAGATTTCTCAAGTGAAACTAACGGTACATATCTTTGTTAGTTGAATGAGGTTATCACAAATTATAACTTTTAAATACCTGTTACAATTTTCCTTTCCACAGTTTATCAACGTTTTGCCTACTGCAGTCGGCCGACGAGACGCCCTCGTCTTTTTCAATTGACACAATCTACTGTCAGCCTGTATTCAACTGTGAACCTGGTAAGTCATCTAGATTAGTTTTCCTAGATTTTGGTATTTTTGTCGATTCTGCTAAATTTCGTGATAATGTCTGGATTTATCTGTGTCAATTTTACACGAAGTACATCTGATTTCAGCAGCGAGGGAGCAGCGTGTTGACATCTGCAAGTGTGTTTATGTTCTGTCATTCAATGTTCATAATGTGGGAAAAATATGAAGTCTTTCAATTGTAATTATCAAAAAGATGTTATGGGATATAATGTTTATTAATTTTGAGTGCAGTAAGAAGAATGTAATTGCACTTGGAATATAGTCAACATTACAGTACAATTTCGAAATGTATAATCACGCTTTAAAACCCATGATATGGTTCATGTAATTCAGATTTGCAGAACTAATAAAGCACATTTTGAGGAAATTCAGGAAGTAAAACTGTGTTTATTTTTTTGGCCATTTTTATTACCAGCTAAAGAAGACAGTTCATGCCTTGTCACTTGTATGTCATTTGTAGGGACCCAGCAATTGTACGATCCGTCTGACATCTATCGCTAGCCTAAATCCAAAACATTGTATCAAGAAAGTTAACGCAGAATGTGGCAAAGCACCTGGTATGTGGCTCTCCACGAAACATCTGCTTTAGTTCATTCAGAAGCAAATTAATCAACCAAAACTTAAAGAGTCTACTCAATGAGTGTATATGATTTGTTTACAAAGTAGTTCCTAACACACTACTTGACACACGTGTCGTGCACGTGATCTAATATGAAGGTGTGCAATATCGTACAATATTGCACGATTCTGACAATGCAAAGTTAAAGGAGACAAAAGTGAGCATATAAAAAGTCAGTAAATATAAAATAAAATTGTGATGTGCAGGAGATAGGACGGTGAGGGTAGGAGATATGTACATGGAGGGAAATACTTGGCACGTAAAGAGGAAGAGGGGGAGGTGACGGGGAGGGTAATGGAGCGTGGGTAGTTGGGTGGGCCGGGAAGTGGACCGAACAATAAGGAGGAAAGTGAATTCTCTTCAAGTTTCTCTTCAGACGCATTTGTTCTTTATTTCCATATATTACAAAATAACAATTTCTCATTCCAAACATATGTTCTGTCGTTGCTATGAGTATTACCTGATTACTTCGTTCAGTCCCATGCTCAAATAAAGGTAATCATAGATAACGCTATAAAATTATTTCATTGATGTAAACATCGGTAACGCAAGACTATGGACAAATGAGTGTCAGTTATATAAATTATATCATCTTATTTTTATTTACAGGTACTGAAGTGAGTTACTGTACCCAAAATAAATCAAAAGACAGATGTACATCTTGCCGGGAAGGTGAGATACAACCTCAGCTAGTTTCTAGTCTAGATAAAATCGGCGCCAAGTGCTTCAGTAATACGGGTGAAGAGGAATGTCACTCTGGTGAGACTGAGAATAACAATAACAACAATAACAATAACAACAACAACAACAACAACAATAATAATAATAATAATAATAATAATAATAATAATAATAATAATAATAATAATAATAATAATAATAATAATAATAATAATAATAATAATAATAATAATAATAATGAAGATAAAGTAGAGTGGTAATAGTGCATTTGTAATTTCCTTCTTTTCAAGGTCATGGTCCCGTATGAATTTTATTTATTTGAGCAAGCATGCCACATACAATGTGCAAATAATGGATTATTAAACAGCCACAGAGTAAAGTAGCTAAAGAAATAGCCAAACACTGTTCAGAGTCACAAAAGATATACGCTGTGACCTGTAAACTCGCCTACAACAATACGGTAGACAGTCTTTGTTACTGCAGATGCGTTTTTGAGACTGCAGCCACGTTATGAGGCTATATACGGTATGGTTTCACACAGAGGCAATGGCTGTTTCAATCGACCATCAGGCCTAATCAGTTATGAGCTGTAATAAAATTGCCAGTTTGTATCGGCGTTGATAACGATCAGAAAGAGCTAATATTAACGTGCGTATCTCATTGAAAATAAGCTATTTTGATTTGATTGAACAACGTGTTAAATATTCGGCGTGCTTAAACTTAAAGCGAAATCAACACAAGCTTGAATCTATAACGGTACAAACTATATCCGTTTTGCTAATATTTAAATCTATCTGGAATATTTCTAGTGGTCACACTTGCAAGTAACTGGTAGACCTAAAATTAATATTCCATGATTATATATGCATAAAAATATATGCTACCATGTGTGGATATGCATAATATAGCAAAATTCAATTTCAGCTTTCTGCGGAGAGGAATTCCAATGATCTCTGAACAATTTAGTATATCATTCATCTGGGATTGTCTAGTAAATGGTTGTAATATGGACTGCACACATAACCTGGACCATACAAAAAAAAAAAACCTTCATAAGGAATAGCTTATAATCAGTTGCGTGCCAATAATCTGAAAGTACTAATTCAAAAGCAGAACCTTTAGGTAGATATCTCCTTCTATATTGAAGAATTACAGTGGTGTATAAAGCAGAAATATTCTCAGACCGATGCTAAAAATATTTTGAAGGAATTTATGGAGATCTCTAAAAATGGGGTTAACCTACCAGATGACTGGCATGTATAAAATATAACAGAAAAACTTAAATCATTGTATCGCTTCAATGCATCAAAGAGATTTATCTAAGTCTCAAAAGAAGTTATTTGTTTTTCGGACACATAACCATAATATATTTATGAATTGGTCAATTTTCGGATGATTTAAGAACAGGAACGGTGTAAACTTGTCCAAGCCTATGAGCAGAGAAGCTAAAAGAAATGTACATAATACTGTGCAAAAATATGAAGGCTCTTAAGATGGGTAAATCATCTAGAACAATTGACATGAGCGAGGAGAGCTTACAAATGAACATTCTGATTAAATTATCAGTACATAGCAGTAACGAAGATCTTCAAAAGCAATTCAATTAAACATTTGTTACGGGGGTATTAATTTAACAATGGCATCAATATCCACCAATCACAAGCACGTGTTTTACAAAATAATACACAACATTGCATAAACGAAGCAACACCCCATCCCTTGAAAAATTAACAATAAATATTATCTGATATTAACAACTCAAGCATATTGTTAAAATTTGCACGTTTTAAATTATTGGGTACGTACATCAGTCTACCAAATTCATGTTGGTGTTATCCTCAGTGATGGATTATAGTAGGTTATTTTATTCAGACTCCTTTCTGAAATATATTTTTTTTCTTCTAATGCTGCAAGGGAATTACGCTATGAGGACCCTCAATTATATACAGTCAATTATAAGTAAAGGATTGGTTTACAATTTTGTGTTACTGTTGGCCGACGCCATGGGTTTTGTACAAAATACCACTTTAGGCTGATATTGAGATAAAACGGCGGTGACTGGAGTAACAGCTTGGTCCTGAAGATGAGATAGTATCATGGATCCCTTTTTTGTCCAGAGAAGCAGAAACTATATCCTAGATATACCAATGTTCCAGAACGTTTAGAGTCATTGGGTTTCATGCTGTATTATGCGTCCTGGTGCAGTGTTAAGTGATGGATGGTGTGATCTTATTTGGGCGGAAATTAAATTAAGACATATTTACATGAGTTTGAAGATTTGTTTGCATGTAATTACTCAGATAAATCGCCGTTTATTTATAAAACACTGGTATATTATTTCAGAAAATGATTAATGTTTTTGCCCAATTGCATATGCTTTACATATATGAAAATTTTTAATGTCATAAGAACGCAACAAATGAAATGTGTATGTCTTGGAAAATATTAACCCTGCAATAATGAACGTGCCATTATTAATTTTGAAAATCACATTTGCTTGCGTTACGCACTGGCCACCGTAGTCGATCGTGTCTTAAATACGGCAAGTCACATAATCAATTTTGCAGGCCACGTGAATCTGTGAATAATATCGCGCACGACGTCAAAGATTCGCTGAACATGTGATTGTACCAACACTTGTAATTGCACAAAACAAACACAGAAATAAATGACATAAAAACTAGGACTAAAGCGATTGCATTTTCTGACTTTGACAGAGTACTAAAGGTAAAATAAGTTATTAACGGACTTATCTAAGCACGCCGACCTTGCTTCAGCTAAAAGAATTGCACGACAGCATGGATTACAAATACTAAACCGTTTGGGAGAAGCATATATACTTGAATTATTAACACCCAGAGTTTGCTGTCTCAAATAATCCACAACCGGTAGCTAATAAAAATACAGTTACGAGTATATCAACCGTACAACAACTGTTATACTTTGCACGTGAACGTAATATACGAATAATAACAGGTGCAATAAAAACTGACATGCTTTCATTAATTGATGCGTATGATGATGAACAAAAACATATTGCATCCGCTATTGCTATTGAAGCTGCTGAGTAAGTTCGTCCAAAAGCACAGCAATCAAAAGTACCTGAATTTCAGTTTCATGCGCATAGTGCCAATTATCCCAAGCATTTACAAACCATGCAAGAACGTTCGACAACTGTTATCAAATATGATTCCTGGAATCAACACTCTAATGTCTGAGGTTAAAGCAGATGTTGTTCGTAATGCGCATTTGCTTATGTCACTTAATTGAAATTCTTCAGAGAAGGATGGATTTAAATCGACTACACCGTTAATTACAGCGACATCCGCTCACCCGAACCGTAAAGACACCAAAGCTATCAGTGACGAAATCAATTAAATCATTGAAAACGTTGGAAAAGTTATTCGGATGTACTCTTGACAGATGCTCACAAGTCGAGCTACCTATCTGCCCATATCAACAATTTCGTGGATCCATTTATATATTAACATCTGCAGTGAGTTCCGCCACGGTCAGTGATATATGTAAAATAATTCTGAAAACAAAAATATCGGCAGGACTTAGATAAATTTAACTTTGGCAATATTGAATTTTTTGTGCATGCTACATAGGTTACACGAAGCTGTACTTTGGCTAAATGATATCGTTAAGATATCTGTTGGAGAGAGAGAGAGAGAGAGAGAGAGAGAGAGAGAGAGAGAGAGAGAGAGAGAGAGAGAGAGAGAGAGAGAGAGAGAGAGATTTGATATCCACAAATCTCGCCAGCGTTGGAGGACAGTTTATTCTGCTTAAAGAGAATCCGCCAACAGCCGAAGTGCAGATAGACGAAATTTAAAAGGTTTTCCTATCTTACGCTATAGGGCTGATAGATATAGACTTCTTTGCCTTTGGATCTGAACACGGCAATAGGAAAGCCGCAGCACAGATACCCAAAAGTCATCCGATGAAAGAGAAATCCGAGACTCCATTCGTCGCTTGTGAGGACTCGTGGCGAATTTCCGCATGATCTCTTGGTCCGAGGAGTCATTCACTGTCATTTATCCCGCTTTATGGAAAACATCAACAAAATTTTCCACGCCAATACAACCCTTGCCAAGTGCCTGCGACCACTTTTCTGTGAGCAGATGTCATTATAACTCCAAATCAAATTGTGCAAGGATCCATGACTGGAACGATCTTCCCCGAGATCAAATGTGTTCCTCACCGACGCCACCTACCATCCTTCCTACACCAAAACTTCACACCAGCAGCGCAAACGATTGGGTAGAAATCAACAAAAGCAGCCGTCACAAATGCTGAAAATACACGCAGAAAATACTTTAGGGTCGCTCTCCCGTATCATTCGCATTATTGTGTCGTTCCTCCTAAAAACACGTGGCAAAGGAATGGTTTGGAATCTGGTGTCGCTTCTATATTAGACCTCGCAAAGAAACAAAGCTAGTGCTTGGATAGTCAAACAAGGGCGGAGAAAGCAGATTGCCGATTTTCCTTATGCAGTATCGGTCACAATTATTGGTGTCCTGTAAGCATTTCAACTTCTTCGCGCTGTGACTCTGCCAACACTGTTTGTGTGATTCTGCATTACGCAGGTACGTTTTGTGTGATGCTATTTTGAGCTTCTTCTTCGAACATTCCTATTTTTATTTACCAATGAGGACATTGGCGGACCATTTTAAAAATGTCATCCTGCTTTTCTTCCGACACTTGTTCACCTTTATCACCCTTATGTCACCACCCGGCGTTACTGCATTCACTTTCACAACGAGTTCATTTGTCATCCCTACTGCATTAGAACATGGTTCATAAAATTGGAAATAGCCCATTACTACTTTCTGTCACCAGATGGCATTAGTGTTCGTATGAGATTTCTAGAGATGTTATCTGTTTCAGAAAGATATACGCATGTGCAAATTCAAAAGGAAGTCATAACAATTAAAAAAATCCAATGGATATACTCGCAACTTCGTTGAGTTTGTTTGTGTTTAACCAAACATTTATTGTTATGCAAATAATATTGGAGAATTGTTTTTCCTTGTGTGCCTTGACTCCTTATTACCTTCTAGACCAGTTTCAAACTATATAAGACTTCAAGTGATATGTAATACTAGTATTTCGTTTATTACCAATCTACAAACATTAACTATTGTAGCTTGAAACACTGCGTGACTTTTGATATTACTTTTAACCATTTGATGGAATGCCCACTGCAATATGTTTTGCCTGTAGAGATCCAGTCTAAAGTACACTAACTATAGCAGTTATTAAAATAGGGAATATTAATGCTGATATCTATAAGGATTGCCCCCACTGTGGAAATTGGTTGTGGGGAATCTGGGGTGGGGTGCTTCCAATATTTTATTTAAATTATTGTAGAAGTCCCACCCAGTCTCGATTTTGGTTGGAAGTTGAATTAGTGAAAGATAGATATTTAGTCTCTAGCCCTCAGTCAGCAATGCTGACGGTTAAATGGTTAAAGATATAAAAAGGGTGGAGTTCAGTAACGACAATTTAATAACAATTAAATGGTCAAAGAATTCAAATTTCCCAAGTACACTTCTTCCTCTCAACCCTTTAGAACACACGGTACTAATTCAATGGAAGAACTGTGAACCAGTCTAGAAATGGGTGAAGAAATAATAGAGTATATACGGATTTGGTGGTCCATAATTGGTTAATAATGAAAAGTAAAATTTTATTAAAAATATCTTTTGAAAGCTTATCCTATGTTTAATTAAAAAAATATAGACAAATTTCTATTGATGCAATTTTAGTATTTTTAAAGACTTGACTTAGGGTTGCTCAATAATGAAAGTAGCACTTGATTCGCTTGGTGCTGAATCAATAACATGGACTTCATGCACATGTAGGTCAAGAAAATGCCGCGGCTCATATGGTGTTCTCCACACAGAAGCTTGCACCAAGGATAGTTGTGCATGGAGAAATATAAGTCTGATCATCAGTACCCAAAAATTTAAATTATTGAATTTTAAATATGATTGTGTTTCCATATGTTTACTATGGGAGTTGAATTAGCACCGTGACTCCTTTAATAACCTATCGTATCAATTGATTCGTAGTGTGATAGATTTCCACCTGTCCTTGTGTTATATTCATCTGTGTATTTTCTCTATCTCCTAATTCCTTCTCTTCCTCCATGACGTCTTCTATTTCTTTCTATTCATCCTGCTCGACTCCACTATTCTATAATCATTTTCCTCCTCTATTTCCTTCTCCAGACTGCTTTTCCTCCTCTTCCACCTTCTATCCACCTTCTCCATGTCGACAACACTTTGTCGACTCCGACTGCTTTTCCAGTCTCACCTCCATTTCCCTCTTAGAGACTCCGAACTACTGAACTTGAACTGGAAGTTGTCGCCCGGAAAGCTTCCCGTGTAAACACAAGATTGGTAGAGTATTTTCCTCAGTGCTCACATCTCACACTACACACAGTCTATCATCAGATAACTGATTTTAAATTTCTCTGGTCACACATTCATTTACTTCGAAATAGGAATACGTTATTATATGGTAAACCACAACATGATAAACACAACATAATAAAAACATGGTATCAATCATTCGTATACATACAACAATAAATTGCTTCACAACAGTACCTAATCCCACTATCAGAAGTATCTCTTACATTACAAGTCATAAAAATATACCAATATTCAAATTTTCATGCTCTGATATATTCAAATAACTATTGTAACTAATCTTACATACTTCAGTCATTTTCACAAACTCCGTGATGTTCTGCAAAAATCGAGCGAATAACATACTGATCTATTCGAAGCTGTTCTTTTTTTACCGCCATATTAGAAGTGGCTCCTCCGGAGTAACCTTACTTTTTATAAATCTGTTGGGCGTCTATTGATAATTTTACTGTGAGTTTGGTCTAAGTTTTAATCACAAACTCTATCTTAATTCCGATTGGAAGCCGTTGTGGACTGATCCAATTAACTTAGCGGACAACGTCCTCTCGCTCTCTGTCCACATGGGGACAGATCAGAACATGCCCCATTCATCATCCGGGCTTCCTTTGATCTCTGAAGCAACATATAAAGTCTGGGTGTGAATACTACAAGCCTTTGACCATCTCATACCAACTATAGCCTATCTAGCGGTCCACGGCAAACCTGCATAATGGATTAACATTGACTGCAGAGATGTTTGGACATCAAACGCTGTAAGAATATCCATGTTTATACACTTCCTGATAACCGGGCTGAGCAATCATGACACTATCATAAACAAAACTAACTTTCTGAAAGTACAATAAATTATACCATATACAAGTGAAAGAAGTAGAAATGTTATTATGGCATTGGTTTTTTTGGGAAGAGAATATTTTCTTTTTTCTTTTTTTTATTTTGAGAGTGTGTCTGTTTTTTGTTGTTCTCTTTGTTTTGTTTTGTTTCGTTTTTGGTTTATTATTATTTTTTCTCTTCTTCAATTTACCTCTTAAGTCCATAAAGTGCAAATGACCAAGCGCAGCTAGGAGTATTTTGAGAGTTGGACATATGAAATAAGGTCAAGCTGTATATCCTTTGACCAAAATTACAACCATCAATAATCGTCAGAATAAATGGAATTAAATGTTATTTTAAAAATACCTAAAATATACGCAGTCTTAGTAAATAGCTAAGGCAACCGGTGATCAAATTTTAAGAAATGAATTATCTTTATATATCAAATCTAGTGCAAAGTACGAAACTGTAGAGCGGAACCATTACACTCTACTCTGAAGCATGTTGCCATGTTTACTTCCAACAATTATCGTTTCTATAAGGCGGTGTTTTGGTTGAATAACTCTTTGTCGAAACAATCACATTAATTATTCACTGTCAAAATACCTTCCGGTTTGTGGCGACATCTTATATGTATAAATTGTTTTAATTCGTTTGTTTTTTAGGTGTATCTTCATACTAATTTTGTCATTCAGTAAAAGCTTAGTTGTAAATCCAAATAAATTTCTCTTTCTTTTCTCCTGTTTTCAATCAATTTTATTGCACATCAACCTTAATCCGGATTTATAGGCTCCATGTATCTGTTACTTTTTGTATTGTGTGCTATTAATCTTCACGCATGTTTCTTCCTATTTAATATCCATGGATGGAAAAATATTTTACTCACATTGCAAAGAATTTGTATTTGCTGAGTTTAAAATTACCTCAACAATGTCTTTTCAGATGAGTTAATTCCGGCAAGGGAGCTAAATAATTCTGTGTGTGGAATACCATGTCTCTGTAATGCTGTTAATTGTTACTATGGAGACGACCCATGCCGGTGCAGTTTACAAAGAGATCAAGGTTGTGGCTATAACATGACTATGAACAGAATAACTGGAAGTAAGAAACAAATACGGAATATGTGATGAAAATATTTAGTAATTCACATAAGAAAAGTAAACTTTAATTTAATGTGTTTTGTCAGCAACGTCTTTTATCTGTATTTATGTATGGACATGTCGGTAGTTTCCCATTTCCACAAGCACCATTTGAAACTCAGTGATGTTATATGATTTATGTTCAGTAGTCATCAATCAAAGTTTATTAATCGTACCGAGACTAGTTTGTTTTGCTACGAGACGTTCTGAATAAACTCTTATCAATGAATACAGCCGCTATTAACCCTTTTACCAGCACCGCCATTCACACCGGTTATTAACGGTACACCTCCGGCAACATACCCGATTGGTATACCTCTAATCTGTTTTGGGGTCAGAATTGCGGCAACACTCACACGCGTCAAGAAGTCTATGATCAACGGCTACAGACACGCGATTCTATTTTATGAGTGACTTCTCTTTGTGATTTCATCTAGCATTTGACATTCCGCTTAGATTTTTTTTTCTTCTCACGTTGGTTACATTTAGGTTCTATCATAGCTCTTCTATCAATGATGCGATCGCGTATTATAATTTCCTTCTTAAAGTGCAACAGGCAGACGCATTTCTAAGCTATTATTCTTTTCATCTGTCATACAATTATAGAAAATCTCTGCCTGAGGAATATTCAAGTCTGTGGAAATTCTTGGGGCCTATTACCATATTCAAGTATATCATACTGACTACACCAATGAATGATGTCTGAAATAATCGTAATCGTCTTCACCCAAAACTGTTACATGGACAAGTGTGTCCTTGTTGAATAATACTTGAGATTTTTCTCTTCTTCGTTGACTAAATGTTGTTGCAATATAGCCAACGGCGAATGTAGCCGTGATGAGTGTGTCGGTGAACTCCACTTGATTATTACACTACAATACACGACTGCTTTTAAGCCTTGATGTGCATTCTGTGACAGTGCGTGTTTGCCTATTAATGCTATAACGCCGTGTTGTGTTACAATTCACTGCTCGTTCAAAGTAACAAAGAAAAGAGTGATGTTAACAAGCTCTGTAAATTTTGACAAAATAATTTAATTCCCTACAAAACAATTTTAAAAAAGAAAATATGACTTACGGTTTGTAAACATAATCCAAAAATTGAAAAATAGAAGTCCAATCACTAAACAGTTCTGATTGAATCCGGGTTCGAATCTCGATGAAGTTCCAAATATGGCCAGTGATAACGTCAGATGAATGTAGTATTGATGTCAAAAGTTCCACGCTGAATTTGTGAATGAAGAATAATATTCAGGCTTTAAAATTGCAAATAATTTCCACTGAATGTCTTCGTCCATTAATTTTGATGAAGAAGCACTTATTTTCCAGAGAATATAAATTATTCGTAAATAACAAATAACCCAAAATATGGCAACAATACAAAATACCTCTGAAATCTTGAAGGTATGTTTACGACTAAATCAAAATCAATCAAAACTTTAGTCTTAACACTATTTTAGATCACACAAAAGGTCACCTGGTCTTTTACTAGAAGACAATTGCCACGTAAGTCAATGTAACCTCAACGAAGTACAAATAATAATAATAAACGTTGATAACACATGGTGATCACTCAATTAAAATATGACCTTGATACTGACTAATCATTTCAACTCAGTGTTTAGCAAGTGTCATAACTAAGGTCAGCTAAAAATAGTGCTACTGTAATGTTTTGCGTTCTAAATAAACATAATTTACTTTAAAGATACCGAATTCCATGAAAATAATCATTACAATATAATGTAATTAAACATAAATGAAATTAAAAAAGAATTTTAAAACTAACACACAAGCAATTTAATTACATATATATAACAATTGGTATATCAGGGTGGTCCCAACTATTAATTTCTATTTGATCCATGACAAGATCATATTTCACTGTTTACTAGGACTGGTTAACACTAAACACAAACACACACATGTTCATCGCGTTTTTCTATATAAAAAAGTCTTTCTTAGATTCATTCTTGACATCGGTTCATGAATTCACTTTCATCTGAATATAAGAAGTCATCCAAGCTCGTTGGCGATATTTAAACACACAGTTGTCTTCGTAGATGCAACTGCGGGTTTCATATTCCAGATCAACTACAAAGTAGTATATGGGATCACTGATGCTGTCGTACACATTTACTTACTTGTCAATGTAAATGTGCGAGGGATCAATCCATTCAAACCCACCACAAAGCATGGGCTGCATCATTACCCATTCACAAAGATTGATTTCATTAAAATACATGACTTAAAACTTGTAAGGGATAACGGGATTATACTCGTCTATGTTTGGATCGTTGGGTTGCCATAGACACCGCAGATACCCGTTGCACAAACAGATGCTTACTACATTTATTTACCATGAAATAGACTTTTGTGCTATAACTTTCTTCAATGTGTTTTTTGTCCGAATTTCTGTGTGCTCGCCGTTGTAAATTATTACATCAACTCTTAAGTAACCGCCGCTCAAACAGGTACATCCTGTCTGATACCTTGAAGTGAATGGACGATTATATCTTTTCTACAATGTTAGACAATCCATTGCACTAGCAATATAATCCCACAATTGGATATGCATAGTCTCACGCAATCTATACGAAACAGACCATGGCTACAAATCTCATATAATTTCTGCAAAACATATTATGTTATGATCGTGATGAATAATAATATATTCTCACTCAAAGAAAATATTCTCCCTGAAATATATTCAGCTAGCTATATATTTGCACACAGAGTAAATAATCTCTGCATAATTTTGTTTTATAAAGGAAAGTTCAATCAATAATCACAGTGGCATTGCATTTATATGGCATAGCAATAATCTGATTGCATGCTTCGTATGCTCCCTGCGTTGCACTCCACTATAATAATTTCATTTGAACGCCGACGCTATATTGTCATGTGATCAAAACAATTCCTTCAGTTTTCTTTTTTCTTTCAGTGACTCAGTAGAATCTTTATTACTAATTTTAGTTTGATCTATCGCAATCGTTATCTTGTGAAGATTAACCTGACCGTGAATAAACATTTAATTTGAATCGATTGTTTCCGTTTATTTTCTTCTTAGGGGGTTGTGCTTTGGGGAACGGGTATTTGTGTTTTTTTGTGTTTTGTTTAAACACAAAATGCAATTAGGATCATTAAACCCTTTCCAATAAGAGGCGAAGCCATATTTATGGGTTTATTAAAAAATTTTTGTTTAATTATTTATCTCATGCAAAATATACTATATTGATACTTTATCCAGTTAGTATTTTCACTGTTTTTGAGCCGCGGTAGACCATGCGTTGCATGGTATTCAACGTGTATTAAGTTTTAAATTCAATATCTCTTATGTTTCTTTGTTTTTTCCTACAGCAACAAAAATCGAATTTTATTTACATATTTTATAATTGTGTATTTCAGAATGCGAGCCATGTCCAATACACACATTCAAGAATAACACGGGATGTGGACCGTGTTATTACAATGAAATGGAATGGCAGTACGTAGAAAATTATATCACACCAAAGCAAAATTTGATAGTTTAAAACTGGTCTTTCATAAGACCGGTTCCTTGGAATGAACACGAGATATCCAACTATTAGCGCAACCGGCCAAATCTAAAAACGCTATGGAATAAATATAACAACGCCATGGAATAAATATAATAACGCCATGAAATAAATTTTCATAACTATAATCAGTAGTCTTTTCAACAACCCCTTTGACCATTTATAAACGACACGCATAAAAAAACATCAACAGCAACAACAACCAACAAACAAAACAACAAACGAAAACCAACAAAAACCACAAACAAATTTAATTGCTTATACGTATATTATCTTAGAGTGTAACAAAAACATCATTAGAAGCATCTGCCCGTTGTATGGTCCAAGCATTAGTTGGTATGTGGTGAAATGAGCACAATCAGAACGTTGGCCACAATTCGTAAGCCAGTATCGTAGTATGTTATTTGTAAAATCGGTTTATTATGAAAGAATAGTCAGTGACGTTGCTCGCTCACCAGTGGATTAATTACCGTATCGACAACTTTGAAAACTAGACCATGAATGAGAGAGAGAGAGAGAGAGAGAGAGAGAGAGAGAGAGAGAGAGAGAGAGAGAGAGAGAGAGAGAGAGAGAGAGAGAGAGAGAGAGAGAGAGAGACTCAACCACGTCCGCCCGTGACTTCCACCCACACCCTGCTCATTTTTGCCGTCAACGTTTGCGAATCTGCCACGCTAACGTCTTATCCACTATGACTTCTCCAATAATGAATGTGATCAGGTTACACGCCGAGTAATATAAACGTGTATCATACACAGTCAAACAATGTCATGTAAAAAATTCTTCAGATTCATGTCGCGCATATTCAAGATAATTATACTTCAATTCATATACATGTACATATATTTTGATATAAAAGTATATATCCTAATTACATTAAATACCCAGTCAATTACAATAGGTACATATCTTAATTGCATTAAATACCCAGTCAATTACCAAAGCCAATTCTTAGCAATACCGCTGGATGTTTATGGCGGACGGTCGGGGTCATAACGTTGAAACGCTTTCGACTTAGAGGCTTGATTACGCGAATTTGAAACAGCCAGTCCGAAGATACTTTCCCGTGATATCTTTACCTAATGTAATAAAGCTCCTCACTACGAGCTATCAAGAAACTCATATAGTGGAAATAAAGTACTTGGCAAGTTAACTTGCTACAACGTGAAAAAGTTCTCGTTATTGAAAATCAAATGCGTGTATGCCTTGCCCGAATGCAGCATCTCTGTAAAGCTAATGAAGGAAGTTTTCATCACATGACCGACTCTTGAACGTACATGTATTAGAGACCCAATGAGGAAAGTAGTTTAAATCACATTATTACGTATTCGAGAAAACAGCGGTTTAAGATTGTTTTATATTGTACGTAAATAGTGTTAGAATATGCATTATTCCAAGACGATATCGATTATGTTAATAGATCATACGAGTGGAACAAATTTTCCAATTGGCTCTCGACCATTCGAGCGTCTAAAATGCGGAATCGTTTTATATCAAATGTATGGGATCATTTGAGTAAAACGATTTTTCCAATTGGCTGTCTTGCGATCGCACATTCGAGAATCGAAATCTCGTTTCCGAGCCACAAGAACGAGCATTCCTGCTTTCTCGAATCAAGTGGTTGAAATAACTTTTCTATTTCCTTTCTCTACATGTTGTATTCTAGACTCGAGAAAGTTTATAACTGTTCTGTCAAAATGGTGATTCAAGGAACTTCTCATATTGGCAATTTCGAGATCTTACATTCGAGCATCGTGAATGAGCATTTATGTCGTGTCAAATGCGAGCTCATCTGATTAAAATAACATGTCATGTTGGCGTTTTTTTTTTTCAAGATCGCGCATTGGAGTATCGAACACGATCATTTGATGTTTGAGAACTATTGGCTTGCCAAATATATATATATATATATATATATATATATATATATATATATATATATATATATATATATATATATATATATATATATATATATATATATATATATATATATATGACACAAAGTGCATGCTTTGGTTTCGTGAAATGGACACCTTAAGAGCGCGCAAAGGAGAGCTCTATCATACGAATTAAAGAGATCATTTTATTTAAAAAATATCATTTTGTTTGTTCTACCATGTTTGAGTAATTTAGCCTCTAGTTCGCGAAGGGTTCCTGTCATGGCCATGATGGTGTTCCATAGACTTTTGACGGTGTGAGATGTGAATGATGGAACTGATTTTTGTAACTTGATAAAAGCTGAGTATACGAAACTTTAAGAATGCTTCGATGTCAGTAGGCAGAATTGATACGTACATACGTACCTACCTACATACCTATATACATACATACATACATACATACATACATACATACATACATACATACATACATACATACATACATACATACATACATACATACATACATACATACATACATACATACATACATACATACATACATACATACATACATACATACATACATACATACATACATATGACCCGTGTTATTTTCGACGATAACAATATTTCGTAGATATCAACTTAGAACGTTATTAACAATTTAATTTAAGTCTAAATCTTTTATCGAATGAATCAGCTTTTTACAATCAAACACATATAACCGTTTGCTGTATACACGCAAATAGAGATTATTATGGAATAATCCATGTGTCTTTTTTTTCCAGTAATGCACATGGAAAAGGAGGAGTTGTCTTGCTTCCAAGGCCCTCTGCTAGCAAGTTTCGTATTTCTCTTTCTCGTCAAAGCCAAACTGATCACTAAGGAACAAAGAATCTGTTTTGTTTGTTAAATAATTACAAATATGAAAGTCTATATCTTGTAAATAATTATAATAGTGTTTTCATCCGTTTTGTTTTCCGAAAGGGGATTTCAAAACTTAGCACCAATATATATATATATATATATATATATATATATATATATATATATATATATATATATATATATATATATATATATATATATATATATATCAGAAATTTCATCAGCGAGTTACGGCCTTTTTTACATAGCATGTCCATCTTCTCCATAGCAATGCGAGAACATGTTAAGTGTACTATTTCATCACAACTCTCTCATTATTAGTGTTTTACATAGCATAATATATTCGACAAGTCTTGCTAGTTTATATATGTATGTATAAACTATATATATATATATATATATATATATATATATATATATATATATATATATATATATATATATATATATATAAAATATGAAATTTCAACATTTCTTTGGCATTTTATCTTATACATTAATATTAAAAGTTTGACTTCTCTATGGGTAAAATTTGCTAAAAAGAATGAAATGAAATGTACAATTACAATTGTCGCTTTTTGAAAAATTGATTCCTTTGCCAATTTCAAACTCCTTTGAGATCTCAATTTTCCAGTTGTATTATAATTTTATGCGTTGCTTGTAATCTTTGATTGATATGGTTCTTTTATCGACCAAGTTGCCTTGTTTGCAGAAAAGTTGCACTTTAAATGTCCTCCAAGGAGTGTTTGCTTCTTTTATATGTTTGCTAGTATTTCCAGTATTTCCAGTGTTTAGGTTTTAAGAAAATGCCAAATTAAGTCGCGCCGTAAATGAAAATTTGACAGTTTGTGCGTCTGTCTGGTACCTGTAACGTTGCATAATTTCCTTTCTTTCAGGTTATATGCCTCAATCTGTGACCATGAAGACTACTTCTGAGACCCAAAGAATAACTCAGAGACCCCTTCAGTCAACACCGTTGGTGCCACGTTTTACTAATTTCCTCACAAATGAGAATACGCAGCACTCGTCAGACCCTAAATGGTTTATGTACGTTTCCAGGCTTTATGTTTAGCATTACAAAGTTTTCATGTACCTTCATTTGCAAAGTATGATTTTTTTTTTCCATTTCAATTACAGCTTAGCATCAGAGGACACATAACACTTAAAATGCTAAGACTAAGAATAAGTTTATTATTTATGGATTCGCATATCTCAAAATCTCAAACGTTAAACTTTAAATGATATATGATGCTTTCCATAAAATATTTTTATGGTTTCAGTCTAAAATATTGATTATCAAAATTAAGAATCTGAGTTTATGGATGAATTTAGGTTGATATTTGAGTGTTTAATAATGTTCCAATTACAGCTGCACATATATTGGGTGATCTGCATCACATGAATACAACTTTGACCACAGACTAACACAGTCCGAACATGCTACCATGTAGAAGACATAATATAGTAGCTATAAAATTAGATAACTCAAAAGTAACATGCGGATAAAGTTAAACTTTTTGAAGTCGCCTACTTTAAAAGATGCCAAAAGAGCGTGGAATTTTGTATGCAGTTAGGAAAGATTATATTAATGCGATGAAGTGTGGCAATGTTGAGAACATATAACGAAGCTTTCAAATTGAATCAATGTATTGTTTTTATCTGGTGCTAATAATTTTCTGTATTACTTTTGTTTCAAGTCACTGTCCGCCATCTTTGAGGTCATTGTTCCGTAACGAATGCATAGGCTATTTTGCTTCCATGACAAAGAGACGATTTTAATGTCAGTGTGTCTTTAAATAGTGAATTAATTATCGTTATCATGTAACCAATTGCAAGATAAATTTTATTAGGCTAATCCGTTTGATAATATGTTAGAAATGAATATCCTATCAATTATAATACAACGGAAAGCTGACCCAAAAGATGGTGGAGACTTCTGTTTTTAGCTGAGTTCAATCTAACTGCAACTGAAGCCTATATTAATTTCAAGCCATTTATCTATATATTCCTTTTTATTTAATCTGATAACATTATTATCTTGCAGCGCTTTTGTGGTGATGCTGTGCTTAGCTATCATATTTGCAGTCATTGCGTCGGTTTTGGCGTGCTTTTTATGTAGACGAATAAGGAATGGCAGGCAAAACACTGGTTAGTTTCGTTACACATGGCAAGAGCCGAGTTTCATAAGCATACCGTAACTCTGGATATATGGTCTTAAGCCATTTAATTAGTCAATTTAAAGGTGGTGTCTAATTTAATTTCAGTCAAATAGGTTAAGATCCGGACTCCGGTTTTGTAGATGAAAACCGGACCTAAATTGGAGTTAAGTCTGGAACGATTCGCCAGATTACATAAAATTCAATTCTAACTTGACGTGTATATATCAAATAATTTAAAACTTGACTCGAAGCTTAGAAAAATTAAAATGTAGGCATTTTATTGTGACTTAGATTTGATCTTCAAATTTCACCCACTCTTTACCTTGGTAACTGTTTAATACTAATGTTGCTACAACATTTAGCTTATAACCCGCGTACGAATTTGGTATGCTCTGCATTGCCAAGAATAATTAGTTTCAATTTTCTAACAAATAATGCACCATTTGAACCAATATTGCCAATTGGCAGAAATGCTGCTGACATGCCTTCAGGTACTAAAATGAAGCATTACAATACATATGTTCGAACAGCTCTGAACAGAATGTAACAAAGGCTGACACAAAGTATAC
Source organism: Potamilus streckersoni (assembly GCA_016746295.1). Lineage (NCBI taxonomy): Eukaryota > Metazoa > Mollusca > Bivalvia > Unionida > Unionidae > Potamilus > Potamilus streckersoni. The sequence goes on from JAEAOA010001006.1 coordinate 4,080,337, forward strand.
TGACATAAAGTGATGCCTACCCACATCAGATGTGGTTACCGTGATCAAAAAACATTTAGACGACTTATTTTGAGAATCCATGGAATAGAATTTGACACAGCATCGTGGTATTACTCTATTTCAGATATGTACACACGATGCCTATCCGCCATTAATTATGGCCGCCATTTCTAAAAGATAATTTGTTCACAACTTTTCAAAACCCACTAAGCAGAATAAAATCTAACCAAATTTAATAGAAAAACATTTTGATAAGTAAACCTGTCAAATGTTTGCAATGGACATTGACACAACATATAATATGACAGCTGTTGATAATAAGAGAACAACATTTGTACGAATTCTCCATAAATGTTTTTTTTTTTTAGAATTTCACAAGGTGTGATTAAAAAAGCATCCTGGCACAACGGCCGTTTAAATTTGTACACATGAAGCATATCCAAAATTCAATAAAACGGTTGTTATTAGAAATAAGCAAACCTTCTCCTGAAAAAAGAACCTCTGAACAGAATTAACCCAAATTAGACACAAAAGATTTTGATATAAAGTTCCTTCAATGTTGCGTCAATAATGTTAATCTATTGTTTAAAGTGGCCTTTGTTTGCTGAAAATAGGAAAACCTTTCAAGGACTTCTCAGAAACAAATGAAAATAGTTGGCTAAATTTAACAAAACGCATTCTGGCTTAGGGTCTTGTAATGCCCATCTTTCATCCAATATGGCATACATTGGTAAAATTGAAAAAGTGTCATATAAGCTTAAAATATATTGGTCAAATGCCCATCACTAAAGTGGGCAGGTGAGCGATCTTACTTTGGGCGTCTTGTTATAAAGAAGGCTAAAAGCATCTTTGCCAGGTTGTCAATAACACTGTTCAATGTTGTATGAATATACAAATTCCATTTTATTTACCCAAATATTCATTGGATTATTGTATGGATTACCCTTTTATATTATTGGATAGGTCTGTATAAAAAAGAACATTATTCTCACAATAAATGCAAATTTTGTAATGCAGCTTATCGTTAACATTTGTTTCTGATTAATAAAAAGGCAAACAGGTATTGTTTTTTTCTTTCACACAGTAAGCAACTGTATCAATCCTAGAAGGTAGTAGAAGATAGATACTGGGTAAATCTATGAATAACAGTATTATCTCTTTCAACATGCTTTTTGTACGTGGCCCAGCACTAAATTTAAAATTCGACGACAAAATAAAAAAATAGATAAATTTATCACAGTAGCATTTGTCACAAAACGAAATAAAAATATTTTAGAATTTTGATTTTAAGTACAAATATGGTAATGACGGAATCGATATCTTTTGTTAAATATATATAATGCTTATTATTTGTTCAACTACAAGAAAAACCCTGTAAAAATGTGGAAATTACTAACTAGAAATTTCACTTTAATATTTTAACATGTATGTCATTTATTTCAGCCACTAGAACAACTCATACAGGTGATGGACATGATCTCCAACCGACATATTCAAGTCTGTTAGGTAGGTGACCACTCTCTTAAGGGACAAATCAAAAGTAATTAAGTTGGAATTGATGTATTATTCCTAGGCAACAATACAATTCATATACTGTGAAGTTAACATCAATTTATATTATATATTTGAGTGCATTTTAATACACATAAATCCACTCATGTATTGTGAAGTTAATATCAAATTATTTCATATTTGTGTGTGCATTTTAAAAAGCGTTAAACCGATGAATTATATGGGTGAGCTTGAGAGGCTTGGTTTCGGTCTCATGTTATCTTATCTAAATTTAACCTTCGAATATCATCTTCAATGACGCTTGGAATTTTTGTAGATGACAATTCTGAATGAATAACTAAAATGAAAACCTCAATAATATGGTAAGATGCGGAGAAAATCCGTCCCAATAACACCCTAAAGGTATGTAAAAACTGTGGTATACGTCTGTTCATATGTCCTGTTGCTATGTAGTCATGTGTAATTACAATACCGTTTAAGATATACGAGAATTGAAGTAGAGGAAGGTGAGATAGTGTCACTAGAGAAAAAATTGTTATATTCATCAATATTAATGCCAAATTTAAAGTTACCCTAATTAAATAAGCCTTCATATTAATAAAATACTTTATGAAATTAATTGCATGCGATATATATATATATATATATATATATATATATATATATATATATATATATATATATATATATATATATATATATATATATATATATATATATATATATAAATGTTTACGAATAATAACATTATATTTATTACATCATGTTCTTAATTCCACCTAACTTTGGAAATTAAACAGTATCTCCAAACTTTCTTTTTCAGCCACTCACCCAGATTCTGCCAGAGGTAAAAACAAGTTAGACGAAAATGATGGCTTAATAGATACACCCCGTTGCGATTCCAGGAATGGCAATATCTCTTGAATTGGATGAATAGCGCTGTTAGATTGTGATTATATAAGACTGCACCACAAAGATGGATCAGAACTGAATATTGCTGGATGTGTCATAGTCCATTTCATTTCAACATCCATACTGACGTATTAATTTCTGTTTTCGGGGTGAACATTCTATTCAGATATGTGTAAAAGATTGTCACTACTGATATCGAAACAAAACTGATGACACAAATTGAGCAATTTCTTTCTTTTTGAGAAAACAGTAAACAAAAAATTCATCGGACACAACAACGTCAGAATGATCTTGTTTTTTGATAGACATATTTTATGTACATTCTAGAAGCAGACTTACAATGATTATTAATAGTTCTTCCACAAAGGAACACAGCTTGAGGTGCATATTTAGGCTTGCAGTAACATTCCAAAATACAGTGCTAAAATGTGCACAATTCGCAGAGTAAGTGTGAAAGAAAATATTGTAAATATTGTACGAACACATCACGTCCCAGAGTAATCATGTTTGTTAGGAAGGAATCTAATGAGTATCAGAAACCTGAAGAACTCAATCTACCATTGATCCCATATGAAATAATATTCTACGATGAACGATGGCACGTATTTACTTTATTGTTCATAAAATAAAGACGAGTGAATCGGTGATGCATAAAATCAATAATTACATAAACATGAGATGCGCGGTAGTACCGGTTTACCGCGGTATGTTTTTTTTTCGGGTGGTACGTATTACGGTACTTTTTCACTATTCAGGTAAATTGGTAGTTTCCGTCAGTAACGAAAGTACGGAAATTCTCGAGTAATTTTGTTACGACTTTAATAATATGAGCGTGTTTTAATTATTCGTAGATAAACTTAAACAAAATAACCAATATTTCTCAGGTACAGTTTTATCGATTTCTTTGAAAAACTGATCAGAACTTTTCCAATGAAATCCTCTAAACCGCATCGACTCAGACATTGCATAACTATGGAGGTTATTAGTATCCAAAACAAACTAGGACAAACAAAGGCAATGTCTTGTTATAGTTGCTCATGTACTTGTTGTTGGTGCTTCCATATCCTTTGTTATGACGCTTATTCCTCCTCTGATTTGTTGTTGGTGCTTCCATATCCTTTGTTATGACGCTTATTCCTCCTCTGATTCCATGTTCTATGAAAGATATCAGGATCTGTCAGCAACTAAAATTTTATTTTGCTGTGGTTATGTAATGCGTCCCAACTTAATCCTGGTGCTGAATTGTGCCATGCTGGTTCGTGTCTGTGGTTATCAGCGCTATCTCTTCTGAAATTTTTTAATTTCTAGCGAGAAAAAAACACATCTATAAACAAATACAGGTCATGATAATGATAATTGATCAGGGTTATTTTCTGCTCCTTGCACAGTTGAATTGACATTAAATCGTAGTATATTATAAACGGAACATGTGTTTGTAATTCGTGAACTGTAGTATTTTTCATCTTTACCTGGCATAGATATTCGTTGTACGTTAGAACAATACTCCAGGTGACCATCTACTACCAGCTGAGATTTAACATTCGTGGATACATTTGAAACATAAATGTTTCATTTCGTTTAGCCCAGCGACTAGCAAGTCAGTTTTTGTTTTTTTAAAAAAGTCGAACATGAATTTGCACAATGCTTTTTTAGACCCTTGTGCGTTCCAGGGTCAGATTCAATAGTTGGTTTTGAAGTAAATGAAACAGATTTGTAGATGAAGAATTTGTTAGTAATAGCTGAGTATCAAATCTCCAACTGTTATTGAATTCGACAAAAGCTGTTGCAATTTTTAGGCTGATATTTTGCTACGAACAAATTTCATTTTGCTATATCTGCAAGTTTCAACATCATATAATATATTTTTTTAATAGTGCGATACAAAATTGCCAAATAGAGATTTCACAAACACAATAGTATATAATGGCAAATTTATACTAGCGACCTATCATGATCAACAGTTTTGCAAAGTTTCAAGAAATATTCTGGTGTCATCCAAAATATAATTTGTTATTATTAATCTTAAAATTAAAGCTTCGTTCGGGATTATACTCCATGCTAGTTATAAGAGTAAAGTCCAGTGATGATGCAAAAGTACACAAACATGTTTTTACCTGAATTTATTTGGACACTGTTCAGTGATGATATTCCAGCTGAAATGCAAGTTTATCAAGTCAACGATCAATTTACCGACAATATCACTGCATATTTGTCTTTGAGGGGGAGGTTTAAACAACCCTCGTTCTACAATTTGTATTAGGCTAACGGGGGTGGTGTTGTTAAAAACATTCGAAGAAGAAAACAATTCGGTAGTGTTTAAAAAGATGGTTATTTTCGGGTGATGTTGCTAGGAGCTAATGCTAATCAAAATGTATATAAATCATACAGATTTGTGTTTTAATTTTTATATGGTTTAATTCCTTGTGGCTCACGTATTGTTCAAATAAACGAAAGCGAAAACGAAAATCGTCTCGAAAATTTTGCTAATGTGTCACAACAGGAAATTAAAAGACGTGGCAGAGTAGGTCGTGTTAATTTTAAAAATCCTGCTGGATCTGTTAGAGCAACAAACTCTACAAAAGGAGAAGAAACACCATTTGTTTTTTTTTCAGTTTCATGAGTTTTTCAGTTGTATTCAATACAAATCTTCCATATTTCAGCATGTAATCTTGTTCAATATTGCTGATCAAAATAAGTTTATTTTTTTCTCGTTCTAGTTCGACGTAGGCATTCGCATCAACATCACCGCGAAACAGGTTTCGTATAGCCTCTGTGTTCACAACATTAACTCCAGTAACAGGTTTCGTATAGCCTCTGTGTTTACAACATTAACTCTAGTAATAAACCGTTCCATGTTATTCAACTATTCACCATAAAATTGCTGATCACAGATCAATCTTTACAACAGCCCTCAAATTTTCTCGGGTCAAGCAGCAGTGAGCCTCTTTCATTACAATTTCCCTGTCATATCTGACAAATATCATTTTAATTTTTCTCGAGTTCTGATACCTCGAAATATGTTAACATCTCATCATATTCTGAGTAAATATCATATCCAATGATAAGATTTGCGTACTTGAGATATGTTTCATCGCTGCTTATAAAAACTTTAATCGTGTCAAAGAACAGGTTCATATTCAATATTTTATCTCTGAAAGTACTCCTTAATTATTTGAGCATTTTATTGCTCTTATTTGATGAAAGTTGTATGCACAATGTCAACGATTATCTATTCTTCGAGCAGATATAGATAAAATTGGAGACGACTGACAACATCATGTAAAACTATAACAGTTTGAGATATAAGTATGTTTCCTGTACATGATCAACTTGCCGATAAACAAAGTATTATACCTCAACAGGAACAAGTTTATGTTGCAGCGCAGTCACAATATGTCAAATATCATCTTGCCAAAACAGATTAAAAACATTTGATTTTACTGTTACAGAGCATCATATATTTTGGGATATGATAAAGCTGTTTATGGATATTGGACAACTAGAAGTTTATGGTCGTCAAAAAATATAAATTTTGATTTCATCTTTATAAGAATTTTGATCCTTATGACAGATTTAATAGAAGATCTAACACGACAAATGATATCGTTGTGTAGACCTATACAATGTAGGTCTGTTCTAAAACACGAAAAGATTTACAGCGATCTAATCGGATAGTTAGCGATCTAGTCAAATATCTTTCATTTCACTAGTTGAAATCAAGCTGTTAAAACTATCACCATAACCGCGTCATTTGACCAAACTTCGTTTACCACTCTTTTTTATAACTCGTTCGATAACAAATATATCTTGTGTTATTATTTGAGATTCTTGCTCATACAAACCTCCCATAACATCTTCGTCTGAAAGATATTTTAGTTTGTATGTTAAAGGCATCGTCATGAGAACTTTACAAACGACAAATATTTCCTTGGACCAGTTCGGAATAAAACTTATTCAAATGTTTGTGTTTTGTTAATGAAATTTTGGCACGGTCAGCAACGTTAAATATATGCCTTCGATACATATTCTCGTTTGCAAGACTATGATTTGTTATAGTATCGTTCGGTGACATACTTTCTGTACTGTGTTTATTGTTATTATAATCAGATATCATCGCAGGCAGACCATCAATATATCTGTTAGCACTTTTGCTGTAAGCTGCGTGTAAGTCTATTCTTTAATCGAACGATTAACTCGTATGACGAAAGCACTCTTTCCTTCATTACCGGTAAAATATTTGTTTTATATTGTTTCAGAAAACGCTAAAATCAACTCTGATCCATTGTCGGTCCAAATCTTGTATGGTTTACGATCCGTCTTAACAATACTATCTTTTTATCGACAACAAGAACACTCAAACGAGTATTTGCTAATAGAAATAACGTTGAACAAATACCGTTAGTTATCGTTGTACTATGCAGTGTTCAGCATATCTGCGAGATCTGTCACCCGGGTATGATCGACTTCATTTGCGATGACATTTAGTCGAAGAAACATTTGTTTAGGTCAGTATAGCTCAGGCGATAGTGTCTCCATCGCAAGCTTGCCAGGCATCCCAACACCAAGTTTGTATTTTGCTTCAATGATACCTTGTACTAGTTGTCTGTCAATCCTTGTCAAATATTAACCTGTTTCATATCTCATATTTCGTTAAACTGCATCCGATCCAATCCTAATCTGATGATGATGACAAGCCTTTGATTGCAACGCTGTCAATAAGCAAATATCTTGCTGTGCTCCAAACACAGGTCCTTGTTCACATCTTCAACATTACATTTCATTTTGTTAGTCGCCTACTAAAATAACTTATCGTCGAATGTTATTGTCCGCGTGCTGGCTCTCTGGGTTTGCATTGTACAACCACCAGTGATGGTGTCACTAGATTTATCTTGTTTAAGTAACATACACTTTCGCCTGCCACAGACATCACATACTTTTTAGCATATTTCTGTCATTAGCGGTTGTTTCTGTTGCTACATTGATGTTATTGTTTTTGTTCTGCATTTGAAACAATATGCTGACATTTTATACTTGATGTCAGACAAAATTAATGTTAAGATCATTTACGATCCAAGAACAGCTATTCAATCATTGGAGATACTTGAAAACTGGTCAAATAACAGAATAAACTTTAAGAAATTATAGTGCTTAGATCCACTACCGGATCCAGATATTTGTTTGATAAACATAACGCAATAATAACCGCTAGCTGAAGTTCCAACTGGTTGAAGCTGATTCGAGTTAGAGTTTATTTTTATGGATCTTTTTAAGATGTATTGTAGTTGTTGTTGTAAAGAGCTACCCAGTAAGTTACAGATTCGTCATTGAAGTCTGGGATATTAATAAAACCGCTTTGATTATTTTTCGATGATATATTAGCTAACCTATCTTTTGAAAATACTCCTATAAATCCACGTATATATTTAAGTTCATCAGCAATTTTGAAACTATTCAACGCGGACGATTTCATCTTCTGGTTCGCTGTAGAATCAATCCTCGGCCACAACTTCCACGAGTCCGTCTTCGCATTGAGTATACCTGCATTCCGCGTCATATCCCTAACAGATTTGGTAATACACGTCTCACTATCCCCGCTAGCAGAGGGCCTATAAACCCGCCTTTGATAGCGTTGAGATTCGTTCGTGGTTGTCTTCTTTTTCATCTTGTCTTAGACGCTTTTCTTACTCGTGTTTTTGGCTTTTTATAATTATTGATTAGATAAAATTAAGATTGCTCTGCCTTCTGTTTATAACAACTGTTTGATTCCATCACGTGCTATAGCTGGTTTGGGCGTCTAGATATTGCACGTGACGCTGAAGCTAAGCCCAACGTTCCTAGCACAGGTAACATCTTTGGCAATAGCGTTCGTGTTAAAGAAGTTATCGTTGTTCCGATTGATCCGCCAAGGATCACTGTCGATCTGGCAAATGCTGTTATTTGTGTCACTGACAGATTGAGTATAAAATGTTTGTATTTTAATATTTTGTTAATCAAGAGTTGTGTTAGAAGTAATTTTGTTGGAACATGATGCGTGTTAAAACGATTTTTAGTGCCAATGCATTAGGTTTAGCTATAGCTAATGCTAGTTTTTGTATTTGTCCCTTTGACAGGTTAAATATTATGCAAAATATATATTATTATAGATTTTGACATATAAAATTGAATGTTCTTAAACATTACACTTCAACTGTTATCCTACATCGTACAACGTCTAGTGTGATATATATATATATATATATATATATATATATATATATATATATATATATATATATATTTATATATATATATATGTGTATATATATATATATATATATATATATATATATATATATATATACACATATATATATGTATATATATGTATATATACATATATATATATATATATATATATATATATATATATATAGGTATATATATATATATATATATATATATATATATATATATATATATATATATATATATATATATATATCAGATGTTACAAGTGTATAAGCGTAATATGCTTCAGCTAGAACATCTCCTAGCGCCCACGTTACCTCAATATCAGGGGTTAATCCAATAGCTCGTTTGCTGTGCTTACTGACGTCAAATACATGGTAAAGAAATCGAAATTCTTCGACAGATATTTGAGATCCAGACTCTCCGCATTCTGATATTTCGGCATGCTTCTATCAGATGCATATATAAACATGATATGTATGTTTGAGCATCATCTCCAAAAATGCATTCGATCGCTTGTTCAGAATATTGCTTATTGTTTATTTTAACAAATATTCGTCTGACGTCAGTGCTATTAAAAACAGCTATAATGTACTTGATTATTACGCCTTTCTTGTCGTTGAAATGCAACAAATAAAAGTCTCAGTAACTGTTCACCTGGCGCTGTTATTATTCGCCACGTGTTAATGGTCGAATTGGCACAGCTATGTGGTAAACCTTATGCTGTTCGAAATATATTTTCTGCACTAAGCGGCTAACAGTGTTTCAAGTTTTATTACTTTTGAAACGGATACGACAACTCGTGGAACCCATAATGCCAATCGTGAATTCTCAAACTGAAAACTATTATCAGGATCACCAGCAGCAGCAGATTTCATCAGACAATCCGTTTGACAAGCTCGATCAAGTACAAGTATATGCGTAATACCATGAAATTCCTGTTGTAGTCGCGATAAAACTCAGATATTGCGCTCAGCGTTAACATCATCGTTGAATGTTCGATTTCTGATCACAATATTATCTGTAATACGTTTTGCTGCCGCTAACTTTGCAGTTCCAATATCATCATTTGCATGTAGAGTAATTTCAATAATACTACAAAGATTTATAAGAGAATTTCTTACTACAGCTGTATTTAAGCCTGCATCTGCACAAATTAGAGTTAGTGTTACAATTTCAAATGCTCCAGTGTTTGCTCTAAGAAAATTTCTTACTATAACTTCTCTTGTGGTATCATCAGATGCAGACGATATTTCACTTTCGATACTGATCGGATATATTATCTGTCTCGGACTTACTTGCATTAACGATCCCGGTTGAATATCAGGGCTACATGAATAATTCGTTTGTCCTTGGATACCTCGTGCCGTGTATGGCCCACTTGGAATAGAACAGTTGATCAGGATTGTATTTTTTCACCACTGTTTGAATTTTTGCAGCTGCAACACCTTTTTCAGATCTTAAACGCTTTCTAAAACTTTCAAATATATCTCAGCAATAACACCTTTTCGGACTATTTTAAAATATTTTTCATCATCATCAACTTCAGTTACAGGATTTAAACCATTTTAAGCCTCATCTGCTTTTGCATTGTCCCATTTCTTTTATAAAAAAGGAATCTTTTCATATTTAGCTTATTATGTTATCTGTCGTGTTTTTCTTTCAAATTTGACATATTGTTTGTTAAACTCGAAGATAAGATATTCTTTGACACTAATTAATCTGTAAATAGTCTTTTTATAAATTTCTAACATTTTCCTAGTTTGCTTCCTCAAGTATCTTTTCTTTTTCTTGTTGTTCACTAACCTACTTGCTAAATAGCACATCTCTTTTCTCAGTTTTTGTAAAACCTCAGCTTGTCTTGCATCAAGATCAACACATCACTCAACAATATCCTCAGCAATTTTATTTTGTCTTTCTTCGAGTAGTCTTCGCAAACCTTTTCATTTTAGTTTGTATAGATACTTTATCAACCTCCGCTTGCTTGCCAAATACAGATTCTGCGATAGGCTTAAATTGTCTAACGGTTTCTTTTGCGGTTTGTTTTTGTCCAGCACGATCTTGTTCAACTTTGGTCTTAAACGCAGCCCTTGTAGCCACATATTTCGTTAAAAGATTTATCCGCGTCTTGTCTATTATTGTAAATAAAAAAATATTTCTTATTCATCTTTTCAGTTAATTGCCTGTAAATTCCACATCGAAACATGCTTGGTATCTGTGGCAAGTTTAGAAAAGACAAAACTGTAATTGCCATGAGCGGCCTCGTGATATAGATGAACAAATTTGTCTCTGGAAATATCACCGCATTGTTCTCGTGCTTTGTTTTGCACGTCAAGGTTGTCAAGTTCATTAAACAGTGTAAAACAACCCGTATTTCTTCTGGTAAACGATCAACGTTATAAAAGTCTGGGCAAGATAAATAGCAATACATCTTCGATTCCTGACAATCACAAATCAGATTTGATCTTTTCCATTTTAGCAGGGCTCAACGGGATGTCATCGAATACAGTAATTTTATATTTGTCTGAGTTCATTTCTGCAACAGGGACGAGATCTATGGTGTTCTTGTTACTAATATATCTTTGCCAGCACCAAGTTCAATCTTTTAGGTTGTCAGTGTATACGTTCCGCAACTCATGTTTGTCCTGCCCGGGTTTATAGTATAAATACACACCCGATCGTAGCTGAAGATGTCGTTGAATCGCATGTTTATTAGCAAATTTGTTTTGTCCGATCTAGTACGTCCTACTATCAGGTAATGATAACTGGTAAATCAAAATTGTGGGGGTTTTTTGTACTCGTTCTGTGTCAAGTTTATTCTGCTCATCATAAAATATGTGCACAAAATTTTGTCATCAGCAATTACAAATAGAATGAGCTACTACACAAAATTTGGTAAGCTAATCAGTGGTTCATCTGCTGAAACAACAGCATTTACAGCTACAGATGTTGGTCTGACAAATTCTTGCAAGAGATCTGGTAACACAATGACTGCAACCGAGTCATGTCTGGACCTGAAATAGAATAAGATAAGGCAATTCTATCAGCGGTATCAGATTTACCACATAAAATGAAGCTGACGATATGATAGCAATGAATAATGCATCAAGCGTAGAAAAATCCGGTGTTACGATGACAAGTATGTTATGCATGGGCTCAAATAAAATAATGCTGTGAATTGTATGTGACTGTAACATATAATGTCTATTGATCCTCCATCGCTCATGGTCGCAAAAGAATTTTATAATTTTATACTAAACCAGAAAACAGAGAACAAAATAGCTCATGTTGAGTCGCTAGACCCAGAACGTGTTGAGGAAATCAGAGCAATACATATAATTGCTCGAATGAAAACATTAACTTTACGTTCCCCCGGTCATCTAAAAAGAGTTATAACTTTGCTTGAGTTTCAGGAATGAGAGGTACTCAACTTAGATATGCTATTGATTTGTTTGTTTGTTGTTGGGCTTAACGCCATTTTTCAGCACACGATAGGCTATTCATGGCGGCCAGTATTAATGGTGGAGGAAGAAGCCGGGAAATCACCGGAAAGAACCACCGACCCACGAGAAGCTACTGGCAAGCTTTCTCACATATCTACATTAGCCGAATCCTAGACTCGAACACACGCAAACAGAAGTGAGATGGCAGTGATCCGTAACGGACAGCGCTTTAGACCACTCGGCCACTCGGGGCCCCGATATGCTATTGATGACTTTGATATAATTAGCAAATGCTGTCCAGTAAGTGACTATGAGGAGCAGCGAGTAAAGGTTGAAAGCTATTTGATTAATACACTACTTGAGCTGAATAAAGAAAATGTTTTACGATTGACAAATCTAACCTTGTAAAAATTGTCATGGTGGTAAGAAACCAGAGCAATTGCGACTAAAAAAGATTCATGATGACATGCTAGCTGAAGCACGAAAAGACGAGTTTTTAAAATATCGTAAGCTCAAGGAGACACATTTGCAAAACTTCTAGTATTTCGTGTACTCGGCATGGACTATTATGATTAAAAGACGCTGTTAGAAATAGCGGATAATAGTGCTGACACTAACCTACTAACAACAGCATATCTAGTTCTGATAGACTCTCACCGGCGATATAGAAAAATATGACGTATATTACGTTAATGCTGCACTAAACGCACTATCAGAAATTGAGTCCAGGATTGATTTATATGATGATGTCGAACGAGACATATTTCATCAAGATCTTTACGAAATTACAACAGTGAAACTAGTCATTGATAAAGATTATGAAATACGTAATAGTTCGAACACAATTTTTTTAAAAAAAACATTATACACAAGTAGCTGAATGTTACTAACAGACGTAAAATACAAAATTATGAAAGATCCGATTGCTGAGCGCATAAACCTACTCCCCATAGATGTAGGGTAACCTGATATTCGTGGTCTTTCAAGCTTTGCAACAGCATATGCAATTCTCAGGCTGCATCTAATACTTAAAAAATTAAGTTGGGACAGTTATCTTATGTTGTTAGTTATATCGACGAAACATAAGATATTCGTCGTGATAGTCGATGATATCACTGAAATACCAATACATTTTAATACTTCATTTTCATCCTCAGTTTTAACAGATATCAGGGAGTTTTTTGCCGATCGTGTCAATACAAACATTAGCGTTCTGATCGATAAGGTGTCCTCCGAGAATGTCTTCACTTTGGCTATTGAAATAATTACCGAAAGTTTCATAATGACGAAAAAAGAAATAACAGGGTTCAATCATATTTCATCAGGTCTTCAAGATAACGATAGAGACAAGCTGATCAAATGTTACAGATATTATCATAAAAAGTTTTACTTTGTCAGACATGATAAAATTTTTTAACAAAATAATAAACCTGCTAAATTATATTCCTTTGATACTAACAAGGACTGAAATTAGATTAGCCGACGAAACTGCAAATCCATTATTGTTGATATTGCCAGGAGCAGGTTTTGCATTATCAGCAACAAATAAAAAGATAGAGCCAATATACGAGAACATAAATACTTCATGTAAAATAGTAATAGATACTAATAATCAAATTCCTAATCAAGTTCGAGTTAATATCTGAAGTGAAAAGTTTATAATGTTAGTTATAATACAGGAACTGCGAGTCAAAGACTATTTACTAGCAGATATGATACTGAACAGAGCTGCGAAATACGGAAAACAATGCTCAGTACATTTTGTGTTAATTCCAAATATAATGGAAGATATTAAAGTGGAAGATACCACATTATAGATGAAGAAAATTCTCTTCCAGGGATTGCATATGATAACTGGGCTTACCAAAGAGAAGTATAACACGTACTTCAAAAATAGAAACAAGATAAAGTTGTCTCTGGTTTGGAAAATTATTCGGAATATTTTGATGAACTTGCTTTGTTAAAGCTACTGACAATAATTACAATCCAATTTCGCAAAACAAACACAAAAATTACAGTTGATGATGAGCCAAAAAATGTTACGTTAATAAGACAATAATTTCTCATGGGAACTTTATCAAAATGTTAGACTCTAATTCTCTTATCAGTGGTAAAATTAATTTGCATTTGATCTGTCATGACCATGAGAGTTATATTATTGCAAAAGCTGAAACGTTAAAAATATCTCTAAAAATCTCCAGCAATTTTGGTCACTGCATGAAACACCTTCTGGATGGAAATACAGAATAATCTCATATTGGATTATATAACTTGTAGCAAAGTTGGAGGTGGATCCGGAAACAAACATTCAAGATTTGGAAGACATATTTGTGTACGAACTGGACCACCGGCAGTAGTCGTATCAGTTAAAGCAGTAGTATTGGTAGTAAATGTTCTTAGTTATTGCATCTCATTTCCTTTAGATTGGTTGCCAGTCTTTGTATGATAGTTTCAGTCTACTTGTTAAAATGCTAATTAAGATATTTGTTCAATGTATTTTCCCCATAAATAATAAGGTATTACGCATGTTAGCTAATAAATTCGAGAGCTAAGATTACGTCTTTGAAATATTCACGATAAGGGACTGATAAATATGTTATTTCACAGTGATTTGTCTCGTTTCTTAGTCCAACTCTCAATATTGTACAGGAACTCAGACTGCATGTCAACTGTTCTGGAAAATAAAGCCAGGTCAAGGCACATGGTTCATCGGTTATCTAATTCATTTGAATCAATATTCGCTCTGTAGAAATATCACATGGATTGAAAACAAAATGCAATGATATGACTGACCAAGTATGAAATTTTGCACTTAGGGCTGAAAAAGCAATTTTATCCACAATTTTTTTTTCTCTGCAGGTTCAAAAACGTCATTGCCTGAATGCTGCTTAAACTTGCATACTTGTACACTTAACTAACATACAGAAAGTTGCAATATCTACTAAACAATGCGATGTTTCGTGCAACATTTTAATAGGATGTAGCAGCAATTCGTGAAGCTACGTTTGACATGTTCTGCAGGATGTAGTGGTGATATATCATAACACTTCCTTTGAAACCCACAATAGGACCAGGAAAGGAAAGATATGTATTTCCTTTTTAGTAGCAATAAGGAAATATTTCAGGCGCAAATTGGCAACACTGTATTGTTGCAAGTCGAATCCACACGAGACAATACAAAATTATATATTGAAAATTTGGTATTATTTCTACGTAGCGCTACCTAACGTGTATACACAAAATACACAACATGATCAAAATTTTCATTGTTATCCAGATCAGCTGATTTCTGGAAAATGTCCTGAAAGCAGACGAGTTCACTATTTTACAATACACTAATGAATATCTGTTTCTAAATAATGGCCGTGCCCTATGTTATCAAAAAGAATATGTCTTCTTAAAATCGTTATTATTGTAAGAAAGTAAGAAATCGGTTAACGAGTTTTGTCGTATAGTAATGTTCAATGATGTTATGCAAGAGTTAATCACGTAGGTCCCATATATATCAAGAACCAAGGTATAGAATAGATGGTAGCAAATAAGGATCCAAATATGATTTAAGGACGGTTGTTGTTTTCTGGTGGCTTTCGTGATTGCAGTTGACAAGTGTCTATTTGAAAACTTTTTGAAAGGCTATTTATTACGCTTTATTGGAACACTGCAGGCTGTTAAACAAACAGGCCAAAAAGCGACAATTTCAGCGCTAATCCATCCGTCACTGATAGATACAGGCGTCACAAGTTCCATGGAAATAGCATTCATTTTTCAAGCTAATTTACAATTTGTACAATATATATATATATATATATATATATATATATATATATATATATATATATATATATATATATATATATATATATATATATATATATATATATTGTACAAATTTATATATATATATATAAATATATATATATATATTGTACAAATTTATATATATATATATATATATATATATATATACATATATATATATATATATATATATATATATATATATATATATATATATATATATATATATAAAGTTTACAACATTAGCTTAAGCAAATGCCTTCATAAAATATTGTTTTCGGTATTACCACATCGGAATAATGCCCTTTGCATAACAGGGAATCTACATGGAGCCTTTATGATCGATCGTTTTCCGCAGTCATCTGAATTAAACTGGAAATGCAGTTTAATACATAACAAGGCACAACAAAAAGACATATATAATATCTGAGAGGTCAGTGTTTTTTATTTTCTTATTGCAAAATATTCACATAAATCGTCTTCATATTACTGTATATGTGTTAACGTGCACTCTGCTGTGTGAAATAAGTATACTATTCAAAATAAGTATGTAACTATACAAATTGGCAATATCGATCGAACGCACGACGTAGAGTATTGTGGAACAGTATATCCTAAGTCCCTAGGAGGGACTCTTATAATGGGAATATATATTATTCTTCTGTTTGTAACTTGTGTAATAATTATTGAATGTTGCTTTGAGGAAAAGTAAAGCACCAATGTCTTCAAGGGACCTTTGTAATAGAAGTCTCAGTCCCTTTAAAGAGCTTTTATAATGGTAGTCTCAGTCCCTTTAAAGGGCTGTTGTAATGGGAGTCTCAGTCCCTTTAAGGAGCTCTTGTGATTTGAGTCTTATGAAATGTCCGATGTCCACTGCATATTAGTACAGTGCTATCAGGAATGCCGTAATAGCTGAGGCACCTGAAAAAGTACTGTGAATGCAACAAAAGATGTAACGTTGTCTTCGTCTCGTTCACATATTTTCCCTATACTCTAAATAACTAATACACAGCATTAATCATTTGCTGTGCCTCCAGTACCTATGTTTTCTGTTTGTATGCTAACGAAAATATGATATGATATCCATGGTAAAGACAAATGAGAATATGATAGATATGTTATCATGAGAAAATTAATATTTGTAGGTGTCGCATACATCCTCAAGGACTTGTGATGATCTAGAGGGGATTGAATCAAAATTTCTCTATCCACTTTTTATTCAAGCTCGCTCCCAACGTTTAGTATATTCCATCAAATGTTCTGTTAGTGGTAAGTGATAAAATATATCCTTTCAAAGACTTAATATATACAATGTTGAGGTCAACCGTATAGCCTTTTTAATATGCGATGTCAAGGAGAACCTCAAGCTTTTGTCAAGGAAAATGCAATTGAAAATACCGGTTAGTTTAAAATATTTCAGTCACATTTTGAAGATGGCCCTATTCAACGGACACTTAAGGTGAAAAACGTGATGAGTTTTTTTAAACAAACAAACAAAAAAAAACCAACAAAACTAACAGTACTGCCAAGCTTCAGTTTTGAAGTCCATAGCATAACTTTTCTCAGTCTTTGAGAATGCTGTATTTTTCAGGCTCTGTGAATGGAAACATTGTATTAATTGTGGTAAACTCTAATTCCACCTGCTCGTGCGTGTTTGTGTATGTTTGTATTTGTGTGTGTGTGTGTGTGTGTGTGTGTGTGTGTAGAAAGAGAGAGAGGTGGGTGGGTGGCTAAAAATACTTTTATTAATACGTATTTCAAAGTGAGTTTATCTGGTAAAGGTTCATTAGGTGTATGTATGTATGTATGTATGTATGTATGTATGTATGTATGTATGTATGTATGTATGTATGTATGTATGTATGTATGTATGTATGTATGTATGTATGTATGTATGTATGTATGTATGTATGTATGTATGTATGTATGTATGTATGTATGTATGTATGTATGTATGTATGTATGTATGTATGTATGTATGTGTGTGTGTGTTGCATGTTTATTTTAGGCTAAGGGAAACTTAAAACTGAGCTCAGGTAAAATTTATATTTATTAAGGGCAGTTTGTAATTGCAGGTTGGTATATTTTATTCACATGTCCCTTTGATAACATGTAACTGTATGTTCTAAAGATTTTTTTTAACAATAATTACAAAATTTCAATAACTTAGTGTAGCATATGAAACAGATATTTTGATATGTCTTGAAAGACATTAGCTGACTTGTTGTGAAACGGATATGTGCATATGCTCTGCACACCTGTGTCTTCACAATTTGCCAAAGCACACTATTAAAGGTGTACTTCGTCGCTGTGGTGCAGAACTCATTACATATTAACTGAGTTTGGAATATATTTAGATAATTCTTTGTGATTGAAGTTTTGAAGGATGCGTTATAAATATGCCTGCTAAAGATTTTGTCCAGGAACGTGCATCAGAAACTAGAAATTGGTGCGAATCACTGATCAGACTTTCTGGAATAAATTTGAAAGACATTTAGATGACCACATGATTGCATCACCAGCTATACTTTTCATTTCTTTTAATCTGCAAAGTCTCACAGACCATCTACATCTGCTACGGAATTGTACAATATATGTGCTTTTCAGCTTTGTTTATGTGTCATGTACATTCCCCCCCATTACATCTTTTTCACTGTTAATTTATCTTGTTTACTATTGTCGCCGTATCAATTTCTTTTATTTACTTTCTTTTCAGTGATTAATACAAATCCATATGCGATTAATGTTTTAACTCGTTCATGATCCAATTAACTGCATATTTGTATATCTGTTACATTCTAGAATCTCACTATGGTACCAAATCTCAAGGTTCGAACGATCGATACTAATCTTATGCATGTATTTTGTTCTGTCTGTGTCGTACCTGGAACACCTTCTGTCTTGAAAAGAAAACGAGGTGTATCTGGTGCATAGTTTATGTAATTTATTTAATGTCAATTCCTGTTTAGTTTGACAGTTTTGAACAGATGTATTAAACCAATTCGATAAGATTATCTTGTAAAGTACTCAAAGAATTTCTCTAAGTTTTTCAGAAGCATTACTTTATTTAAATTAGGTCATGAATGTTTAAAAAATGCCAACGTTGGATAAATAAAGTTTTTTCCCATGTTTGTAGTATATATCAAAAGTGATTTAAGACTTTAAATACTAGACCCCCACCCACTTGTTTCGACCCCACCCACGCCTAATACTCCAGCCACTTTTCATAAATGTTTAGTTGCTCTTAAAATGTCATTGAAATTGGTGTTAACCATGTTCGATTTAATCTTTTAGGACAAAACACGAGTTACTGATTCGGCCGATAATTTAGATTTTAAGATCATTGCTTAGTATGGATGTTGTACATAGTTACTTAGTCAGGCATTACTTAAAGGAATGCTCCTCGGGATGCAAATTGTCGCATATTTGTTTTCGCCTTCAACCAACTGCGGTTTTAGGGCTCTGCGTGTCCGGTGAGAAATGAGGACAGTGGGCCCAAATATCTAATTTCTATATCACTGAAGACATTTTGTGAAATATTCATAGACATATCCATGGTTGTTTCCTGAATCAAGTTGATATTTTTTTAAATAATTTTCCGTTTTTAATTATAATCTGTTTTCAATAAACTTCAAAATTTTAGTGCCCCTAACTTGCACTGTTCGTTTATCGAAATGCAGCAGCCAGTTTCATCATGTGAGAAATCTGACAGCAACGACTAACCATAAAAGAGATTTGTTTTCCACAACTCGATTGGAAGCTGAAGGACATAACCCGAACGGCGTTTTGTTTTATACATACTTATTGTTAGCTTCAGGACACAAAACATGGAAGGAAATATTCAGCGTACAGAAAACTATCAATAAGTGGTGATGTAGCTTGTAGCACTATTGGAAGTTCCTTCGGGAGCGACGGATGAAGGTGTGCAAAACAAATTTGTGTCTGGGTATATAATCATATATAATATGGTATTAGCATAATCAGTCAATATTTTCGAAATGTCAGTCAATAATGTTGAGAGCTAAGTTAACAATACCAGAAGTATTCAAGATAAGCGACTTATTACGATACTATTTTATAGATAGCTGTTTCGTTTCTTGCACCCGATATCGATTCTTTACCCGGACTTAAGCTGGTTGTCAGCTATTTCCGGAAGTATTAAAACCAATTCAAGACCTCTGTGGCTTTAACCAGATCTTATTCCGTTGAATAAACACTCAATTTAGAAATAGCACGGAAACCACATTTGATTAAATTACACAAATATAAACATCTGTCACTCTTATTGCAATTTTAAAATGAATTAAGCAGAATATTGTTGCAAGCTAGGGGTCTTTTGCTTGACCGAGCGGTGTCAAAACCCTTGGCTCGAATCCCGCTAGAAGTCATAAGTTTACCCCATATTTCCAAAGACTTCTATACAACTTCAGTTGTAAGTTGGAAAGACTGACTTGTCCATTTTGTACATAAATTTTACAATAATCAATACAAGACCATATTATTTACAACTTGCAATTTAGCCATCAAACGCACAGCCCCACAGTTTCTCTATATTAACTTTCCGTTCCGCTTGTAATTCACACCGTAGAAACTGTACAACTATCCCTAACACGGGGGACTATTTTAACTGCCCACCTGAGGCCAGTCGATCTACCGTTTCAAGGCACATCACACCAGTAAACCTACATCACGTTTGCTACTATGGCAACATAAACGGTATCTACCGAGTCCTTTCTCATTTATCCCATTATGTAATTTACCGTTTCAAGGCACATCACACCAGTAAACCTACATCACATTTGCTACTATGGCAACATAAACGGTATCTACCGAGTCCTTTCTCATTTATCCCATTATGTAATTTACCGGTTTACTACCATAAATACTGCCGCTGGAGTCATAACACCAATGTATACCACTAGTTTTTATAAAGTGCTATTCATTTACCCAGGGACTGTCATGCGGATTGGGTCTGAGTTCGCTACTCATTGGCTATGGCATCTCACTAACACTTTCCGTGACGTTTGTTCCTAATAATTGACTAATTATTTCGTGCTAAGGAATATTTCCCATTGCACCGAATTCCAATAATCAAACATGTAATACACAAGCCTACAAATTGCTTAAACTAAATGGGCATGTACTTAATTTTATTACCATATTTAATGTTATTATTATCAATTAATGCGATGATGATGACAATAAAATAGTCAAGTGCAAGAAGTTTCACATATTAATAAGCTTGCATACGAGACACGAGACATACATTGTCTGTAAAGCTTTCTATCACAAGACATCAAATATAGACATTGGAATTGGGTACGGCAATAAGAAACATGTTTGTTTTAGAGGGTTAAAAAGTCACCAAATCCACTGTTTATAGACTAGTGCAGTTGAGTGCCAGTAACACGTATCACTTTAAGCATTTAGTATATTGGTTGTCCCCCCGCCCTATAATATAACAACAAAGGCTCAACGTTGTAAAAACATCGGATATTTTCTTAATAAAAATGACATTATTTGTTGTTCACGTGATAATAGTCAATGCATATACAAACTATTCATAATTATTCTACCTTTTCATCCAAATTACAACTATACAGCAACAATGTAAAAGCGGTATTTATTACTTGAGATTTTATCTTCTCTTTTCGGAAATTTTAATATATGTGTGTGTATGTGTGTGTGTGATTTTGATTTGTAAGGTAGCTTTACCAATTTTCAGTCATATCGCTACGATATCTGCAGTGTGGCAGTTTATAGTGATATCTAGCATGGGGCATCATGCCGCAGACATGTAGTATGATGTCCCACTCAGTCTCATTATCCTGATACCAGGCCTACCAGTCCTGACACTAACATCTTAATGCCGAGACTCAAGCGAGGCAGCTGTTAGTACCATTTTTTGTAAATCTTTGGTATGACTCGACCGGTGATCGAACGAGTTTCCGATGAGTTTATGCTGTGTATACTCTGTATCTATATGTATAAATACAACTAGCAGGCCAGCCACAGCGGACACGATAAAAGTTCACGACGTCAGAACCAGACTAAATTGTTTCATTTAAATGACTATCTCTATTAATATTCATGTTTTAGTGAAGTATACTGCATTGTTTTCAGGAAAAACAGAAACTGTTGAAAATGTTCATTTAATGATCGATTTGATGAGATAAAAGGCAATGTCAATAATCAGTCTTGAACGCTGTGATTGTGACTATTACAGGTTCTGAGAAATATTCACGTTATTTATAATAGAATTAGGTTTCTGCGTTTTATTTTAAATAAAGAACCTTTCCCAAAATAAATGTATACTTCATCTGATGATGTAAGGTATTTGCTTACTCAACAAAGTCAAATAGAACAATATGCTTCAATTAGCTGATATTTACTTCTTAATCATTATTTCTCACACACATAGCCAATCCCAGATAAAAAAGTATGTTAAACAATTACAATTTCAAATATTTAAAATATGTGTAAATCAGTCAAACTGAATTCCCATAATATAACCCTTTTAGCTTTTCGTGGCTAACCAACAGATAAAACTCGGACCCTTCTGACCATCCGTCTAGCTGACATTGAAGCCTAAAGGATACACGCTATAATTGGCTTGGAAAAATGAGAACAGCCTAGGTACTGGTAGACATAAAATACAGTGTAGATTGATTTGGAAAGTCAGGAATAATTAATAATGCAAGTTATATTTGAGGTAAAAGAATCTTTTGAGAGCTTTTCCTAGTTGTAGGTGGAAAAATACAGACATTGTTTTATTGATGGAATTTCAGTCATTTAACAGTCTTGAGTTTGGAACACTCATTACTGAAGTTAGCACCTGACTCTTAGGTGAGGAATTGAAAGCCCATGTTTCAAACACATGCAGGTTCAGAAAATGCCACGGCTCTTATCCTTTCTTCAACATAAAAGCTGACATTCAGGTTTCAGCTAAGACAATAGTGACTGAGTCCACAGATGCAAGTGCAATGAACCCATTCCCCCCTGGAGGTTTTTGTCGTTTTCGCCTGAAATGCGAGTAGGAAATCGATTTTGGGAGATATTTCTGAATACATTATAATACATCAACATCCAAGATATTTTCGGTTAAATTAATGCCTATTTGTATTAGAAACGTCGATTTTCATTGGCTCTTTCGCCTAAGCATGAGCAGAAGCGTAAACGCGGCGCTAGGGGTTAACGAGTAGACATTCTTATAATTGCAATCATATTGGTTTTATTTGTGGATAACAAGCAAAAGTAATACGTTTTGTAAACCACAGAGTGACTTTCAGTGGGATATTAAACACATATTTAGGTACCTCAACTGCTGCCAAGCAGGGGTAGGGAAGACAGGGTGTAGATTTAACTATGTTAGTTGGAGTGTTTTCAATTTTGGTTCATATCAAAGCATTTGACATAACATTTATACAATTTACCATCATTAAAGTATTTATAGTAAGAAATAGGATATTTCCTAGCTGTGTTTTGAAACATAATGCATCAGATATGATTACAGAGATCTCTCCTACCATGCTTAATTGGAGATGACTTATCATAATTTTCATTTCACTAATTTCTTTCAAAGAATGTTTTGCAATTTAATGAATTATGTCTAACTTACTTTAGCTTTAGTTTTAATTTATATGTCTTCTGGGAGGAATTTTAGGTAATTTTGTCAGTTGAATCTCTTTTTCTGCAATAATGCATGTCCTTATGGGTGGTCATGTTGACCTTTAACCCCTTAATTACATAATATGACAAGGCTTGTCATATATTTCAGAATCAAAATAAAGAGACGTAAATGGTGATAATGAAAAAGATCACACACACACACACACACACACACACACACACATATATATATATATATATATATATATATATATATATATATATATATATATATATATATATATAGATAGATAGATAGATAGATAGATAGATAGATAGATAGATAGATAGATAGATAGATAGATAGATAGTCAATGTTCTAAAGAAAAATGATGACATTACCGACGACATTAATGACACAAAATAGAGGTTTAAACCAAACATTTCTTACAGCAGTGCTGTCCATACCTTTTGTCACCATGGGCCACTGAAAATATTTCCTTGAAGCCAAGGGCCGCAGCAGAAAACTTACCAGCAACGACGATAAACATTATTCACAATTGTTAGGGCTGTGGCGGGTCATTAAAAATCAGTCCGCGGGCCGCATGCTGGACAGCACTGCCTTACCGCTATTGCTATCAGTCCTAAAATATCGACCAATAACTAATACATTTTTTTGACAGCATTGTCTTTAATTCTATTGTGATGACGTGCTTTGTTTGCTCTTAAGCTACTTTACGTTGCAATAGATCCAGATAAATTTTCATTTGTATCCATGTCATATAAGATGGAGGAGATGCCTTCTGTAATAGAATACACTATCTTTCTTTTCGGAAGACACTGTTCTTAGTCGTTCAAGTACTATTAGCACCGTCGGTTTCTGATCTACATACCATCTGAGAAAGAAAGTTTCATCATAAATTTGATTAAGCTCCTTCCATTTTGTTTGATATACATAACATTATTATTATTATTATTATTATTATTATTATTATTATTATTATTATTATTATTATTATTATTATTATTATTATTATTATTATTATTATTATTATTAATATTATGATCATCATCATCATTATTATTATTATTATTATTATTATTATTATTATTATTATTATTATTATTATTATTATTATTATTATTATTATTATTATTATTATTCAACTGTCTGTCTACAGTGCATTCACTCAATTCTGACAGAGTTGAATAAACTATTTGTTAAAGGCAAACATATTTTCGATAAAAAAAATATGTTGTGTATTTGCTCAAGAAAGGTAAATCACATTTCCAATTTTGATTGCTGTTGTTAAAGTGCTAAAGCAAACATCACCACAGAATTATACATCTTTTATCTCAAAATGTCTTAGTTTTGTTCAGCTTTCTATAAATTTTAGGGAATGAAATAAAACCAAACAGTACTGAAAATTTAGAGGCAGATAAAGTCGTTGATGTTAAACGTTGATCTAATTCCCATTAATCTATGCGTGAAATTTAATCAGACTCCATATGTATTTGTTTAACTTAAAATCAGTTCAATGATATTAAAGTGAACAAAAGAAACGTGACGATGGGGGGAGAGGGTCAAAATTGTGTAAGGTCAACGTTTCCACAGACTGATTTGCAACATAAAACAATACTGACCTTACTCTCTGTCCTTACTTCAGATCTAATCTCAACAGGTTACAAATATGGCGACATGATAAGATAAAAAGTAGAGGTCGTGACTATTTCGATATTCCTGGAAAAAATAACGACAGGTTCCAGGAAACAATGAAGGCTTTCTCCAAAGCATCTGTGTTAGACAAAGTATACATTAAACAAGGAAGATTCAATGGCTTTTATTGCTTGGAAGAATCTATTATAGAGTTCTTGATCTAACCACAACACTAATCCACAAAAACGTATTTTATTTACATCTAAATAGACCCATGATATTGCGTTGGGTAACTTTTTATCAACATAAAGACATGTGCTAATTATTTAATAAGAAAGTTAGCACGAATAGTACACATTTGTAAACTTTTGCTACCCCAAAATGGAAGCAAATGACGAATCAGAGCACTTTCACCTTGATCGTAAATGAATAAAAACAAATTTAGTATGTTCTGACATGAAATTAATTGACTGATTGCAACAGTTTAACTTTAATAACACAAGCTGTTATTAACAGCAATACAGACTTATTCCGTTCAGGATATATACAATTTAAAAAAGTATAGAAACAAAAGTCTCCAAACCCAAATAACGTGTTATTTCCTTTTTCGCAATAAGCAATTTCTGCGTTTGCAGAAAACTATATGACAAGCCCTCGTAAAATCAATTAACTTTATCTTATCAATTTATAACAAATAAATTTCAGTTTTGATCATTTTGTGTTCTATTGTATTCTATTTAATTTGATTAAAATTAATCAGCTGGTTAGTACTTGACCTTTAAAGGTTTTTTTGTCTTACAAAGCAAATAAAAATGCTGGTGTAAAACGTAAATTCTGTTTTGCCAAAAAACAAAAAATAAAAATAGAATAATTATAATAATACATTGGTTAATAAATTGATAGTACAATAATAGTACAGAAGCTTTCTTTTTTAAGAACTCGCATTTTCAAATTTTATTAAAAGCTATAGAATCTGATTTAGGTACAGCTCTAATACAATCGGTAACAAGGCGACACTTATTCATACCATGTTTGGGGACATTACTACCTTCTTAGTGCGCTGTAAACGTTAATAGATATAGACGTCACAAATATGTCTACGCGGGGGGGGGAGGTGTAGCCATTTTCTACAGATGCTTTCATAATCATGTCAGTAAAGGATGGTTTTGCTCGTATAGGAGAGACCGAGTCAACTCCGTCTTTCAAATCATCAAAGTTCAACAAGAAAAAAAAATGGCATACCTTAGACTTCCTTTGAAATGACTGGAGTTTTAAATATTTATATTATATACAACTGTCAGAAAATAAACTTACAAGTCAACAACATGTCAAAGCATATTGTAAGGTACAAAATATTCTTATGTCTAGAATGTATCGATCACCAATGACTGACATATATGAATCATTATGCAAAATTAAATTTCACGCCTGGTTCAAACCACACAACTGAATGCATTGACGCACACTGTGTGGATAAATATAGATGAAATAATACTAGGCGTGAGTTGCTCACCCCCGTGGAATGGAAGTCCGTTGGTTACAAACAAAATTGTAAATTCTATACCGGCATTCAAATGGGACATCATACATCGTACATTGTTTACATTGCAAGATTAAATAATAATAATAATAATAATAATAATAATAATAATAATAATAATAATAATAATAATAATAATAATAATAATAATAATAATAATAATATTAATAATAATATTATTATTATTATTATTATTATTATTATTATTATTATTATTATTATTATTATTATTATTATTATTATTATTATTATTATTATTATTATCCTTTGTTGTAACGGAGACAAAATAGAATGTCATTTTATGTCAGTCTATATACTTGGGTAATTGTTGAATCGGAAAAATCGTCCTTTGTCAAATATGGCGCACAAATATTGCAAATGATATACCTGAAGTATAAGATAGTCATGCATACAATAAACACGTGACACTACTAATGGAGAGTGTCGCAGGTATACTGGAAAACTACATAGCCAATATTTTTTTTTACAGCATATGAATGTTACTGATTTTTAATGAGTCCTCGTTATGCAATCGAACCACCTGAAAATCATGAGGCTTTATATGGGAGTACGTGCATTGCATTACTCTTGGCTGATCACTTGGGGCTAAGTCTCCGCACGCCCTCTTCCGATATAGTTATTGCAGTGCTATCTTGATGTGAGATATTTCTGCATGATAATTTTGTAATTATATTAGATTCCTGTGAGAAGAGAAAATGAAAGCACTTGAGGCTTCATAAACTAGAGTGAAAGTGATAAAAAAAAAAACCCATCTAGTTTTACTAGCTTCCAACTTTTCGTACTTCCCTCTTTCGGAAAGCCCATTATCTATAAATATCTTCGGGAACGCCTACTGAACGCGCGCATATGATAATGCGCATCATGTGAGCTCAACGATACACATACTGCATAGTTATGATCGCGTAAGGCAACACAATTTTATGCTACATGACATGATCAATGAAGTTGTAAAACATGCTAGTGGTTATTCGGTGATACAGTGAAGGCTGAGGAAGATACTGTGTTTGAGCAGAGAGATATAACGTGATCAAAAGACTACTGTGGATTCCTAGTTAAAATACAGATATAACGTGATCTGTCAAAAGACTACTGTGGATTCCTAGTTCAAATACAGATATAAGGTGATCTGTCAAAAGACTACTGTGGATTCCTAGTTCAAATACAGATATAACGTGATCTGACAAAAGACTTCAGGATTCCTGGTTAAAAGAGAGATATAACGTGATCTGTCACAAGACTATTGTGGATTCCAAGTGAAAAGATATATTTATAACGTGATCTGTCAAACGTGTTCCGGATTCCTGGTTGAAAGAGGGATATAACGTAATCAATCAAAAAGTCACTGCGGATTCCTAATTAAAGTAACATCTGTTAGAGAGAAAATGCGGATTAGAAGTATTTTACCCCTTGTGTAAGTAGATAATTTTTCTTGAGGAATATTTTACTTACGAATCACTCAGTTACAGACCTTATTCACAAATATATTCCATCTTATATGTACAACTCATCTAAGTATGCTTATAATCCATCAACTGTCTTTGAAAATATCTTCGTATCATCAGCAAACAGTAAAAAATATTATAAAAGAACAAAATTTCTTTTAAAATTATACCCACTTCTATATTTGATTGTGTTGCAAATTTCATTCATAAAAAGAGAAAACAGTATAGTAGAAAGGCTTTACAGCGACCCAAGTGAACACTATACATAGTTTGAGGATGAATTTAAGTGGTTTACACTGACTGCACTTAATTGCAGATACATTTTATTATCGTTGAGATTTCCACAATCACTCCGCATTTTACTACTTTTGGACAAAAACTTATCCTTTCTATTTAATGAATTGCGGTGTTGTGGTTTTTTAAATATAAAAATTAAACGTTTTCGTTTAAAAATAAATAATATACAAATGGAGCCTACTGTACTGTTATTCTCCTTAAAGCCAAACTGTGCATTAGTAACTATAGAATATTTAATGGTCAAAGAGTAGAGTTTTTTTTTCTAGTATGCTAGTGAAAACTTTTCCGGTACCGCTAAGAATATCCTATTACGACTCTATGCCTTGTAATATGTAAAAGAAAAATGCGAACACAGCAAAATTAGTAAAATGCAAACAATTTATTTCTCACATTACAAAATACATATTTAATAGACACTTAACAATAAATTAAAACCAAAAATAATCCTAATGTTCTATCTCAAGTCGAAATGTATATCATGTTCCAAAATTAATTCCTGGAAACGATCATGGAGGATGCCTAGCATAACCACAAGGGGATTGTCAGCATTGGAGGAAGAACAATTACCAACCTACGCTTCGCAGATGATATTGATGGTTTGGCAGGAGATAAAAAAAAAAGAACTGATTCACTTGGTTGAGCGCCTCGACACAACTTCCACAGCATACGGTATTAGCGCCGAAAAATACAAACTGATGACAAACAACACCAACGGCATAAGTGCAGTTATAAATGTCAATTTGCAGAAGTTGGAAAGAGTCACAAGCTTCAAGTACCTTGGATAAATTATCATATATGAGGGCTCCAAACCAGAACTACTTTGCAGGATTACCCAGACAACAACAGCAATAACAATGTTGAGACCAATATGGAATGATACCAACATCGCTTTTGGTTCCAAAGTATGCGCTCGATTATCATATCCATCCTTCTGTATGCTTGTGAACATGGATGCTCACATCAGATCTGCAAAGAAGGATTCAAACCTTCAAAAGGAGATGCTACCGCAAGATCTTGAGCATCTCATACATTGAGCATTTAGCCAACGAAGAAGTGCACAACAGGATTTAACATGCCATCATATCCTATGCAGACCTCTTGACCACTGTAAAAAAAGCGCAAACTGAAGTGGTACGGTCATGTCTCAAGATCATCTGGACTGGCAAAAACAATATTGCAAGACACAATGCGATGGTGCGGAAAAAAGCAGAAATAAAATGAGGTGGGAAGACAACATGGCAACGTGGACAGGCATGTGATTTGGAGATTCCCAAAGGTTAGTAGAGAAATGTGGTACACCAACGACCTCTATGTTTAAGGAATTGATGATGATGATGATGATGATGATGATGATGATGATAATGATGATGACGACGATGATGATGATAATGCGTCATGAAGTTTGAGTCATATACTATGTAATCCGTCTTCACAGCGGCTCCGCAAAGAAGAACACTCATGACTATAACGGTTCTCTTGTGTGTGTAATGATCGAGTTCCATCTGTAGTTTAAGAAAACAATCAAAATTAAGGAGATTAAGTATCGGTTATTATTCAAGCGAATATATACAAAGCAGGTATAAATATCGTCTTCAGAACCAACATTACCTCTTTCTTATCTTAAGAAACAATACAATCAAACTTACTTTGTGCAACATATATGCCTTTTATAAGTCTATGCATGGCATATAATACAATACCTCCACTGGCACGCTTTGCCCTTTTTGTTACACATTTTCTGGGGTAATTTACGCTTGGTAGCCATAAATATATATATGCAACCATTTTGTTGTTTAGTCTATTTTTATATCAAGCATATAAAAAGAATTTTTAAATGTCGAAATGATTTGTTTTTATTTTTCCCTTCCCTAATCCCTTTTACGTCCCGTGTCAATAACTTAACGGATCCGATTTTTTTATGCTTCGCATCACATGATTGGCTTTGTAGCTGTATATATCATCATCGTCATTATCATCATGATTGTTTTCTTATTTCACTCCTCTGTTCTAACCGCGTTTTGCGCCAGTGTTCCTACCAATAGTACTTGTTCATGTTTTCTTGTTTCAAACTGCCGGTAGAGTTACCTATTTTCCACTTCCATTCTGAATAGTTTATCCTTCATCAACACCGCTTTCAACATTATTTATTCAACCTTGCGCACGTATTGGCAGATATATCATGCTTTTCACCAACCAACCTTACAATGCTACATCTTTATTAGCCCAAATATCCACACATTTCCCTAAATTTACACTGTAACATCTGCATTAGCCCAAATATCCACATATTTCCCTAAGTTTACACTGTAAGATCTGCATTAGCCCAAATATCCACATATTTCCATAAATTTACACTGTAAGATCTGCATTAGCCCAAATATCCACATATTTCCCTAAGTTTACACTGTAAAATCTGCATTAGCCCAAATATCCACATATTTCCAAAAGTTTACACTGTAAGATCTGCATTAGCCCAAATATCCACATATTTCCATAAGTTTACACTGTAAAATCTGCATTAGCCCAAATATCCACATATTTCCAAAAGTTTACACTGTAAGATCTGCATTAGACCAAATATCCACATATTTCCATAAGTTTACACTGTAAAATCTGCATTAGCCCAAATATCCACATATTTCTCTACGTTTACACTCTAAAATCTGCATTAGCCCAGATAAACACATATTTCCCTAACCTTACACTGTTATAGCTGCCTTATATCTTTCCCAAGCCATACATTGTAAGAACTTATTTGACATATCTGTGTCTTTCACCAACCTTGAACTGTTAAAGTACTTAAGGTACTAATTCAGTTTCCATATTGAACCTATGCAAACACCATGATATTAAAAATTCAATAACTTTAAATTTCTGAGTGCCCATGATCAAACCTATATTTATCAGTATTGAAGAAACTTGGTTGACAATTTCTGTGCAGGGAGAAGGATATGAGCCGTGGCAATTTCTAGACCTGCATATGTTTGAAAAATGTACTTTCAGTTCCGTACCAAAGAGTCAGATGCCAGTTTTAGTAATGAGTGTTCCAGATTCAAAACTGTTAAAGGACTGAAATTTAATCAAGAAAACAATTTCTCTATTTTTTAAAGTTACAACTAGGATAGGCTTTCAAAACATTCTTTTTTCTTTTTCCTACAAAATAACTTTCATTCTCAACCATTTCTGGCTTGTGAAACCCATATATATATATATATATATATATATATATATATATATATATATATATATATATATATATATATATATATATATATATATATATATATATATATATACTCTATTTGATGTTCACGCATTTTTTTCTGGCTGGTTCCCAGTTTTCCATACAATTAGTTACATGTGTCCTACAGCCAAGCTGGTAATATTGCTCAGAGATACTTTTTAAAAATTTTATATTCAAGTCGGATAAAAATTATTAAAAGTTACTGATATCCACATAGTAATCAATCCTTCTGTTTCTAAAAAGTAATGTCATCAGATGGCAGAAGAATGTTGTCCATTTATTGTCTTGCAAAACGTTACATGGTAACAATCCCACTTTTCAAATTAACTAAGATACATTTCTATTATAAATGTATTAATGTCCCTTGTTCATAGTGGAATTATGTAAATTGACTACTTATACCTCAATTTCATAGGTGTTTTACATTTCTATTATAAATGTATGAATGTCCCTTGTTCTTAGTGGAATTATGTAAATTGACTACTAATACCTCAATTTCATAGGTGTTTTGTATACGAAATGTCAAAGCAGAAAATGTTCGATTTGATTTCGAAACTTCCAGCTAAAACATGACTGGAAATAAATGACCATAAGTTAATGTTAACGCACAACATAAATCTAAGCTCGACATAAACAAAATATTTAAGCACACTTAATCAATTCACAGATGATGGAGACGATGTTCATAAACTGTCTTCCTTTAATAACTCTTGCAAAGCTATAAATCTATCTTGATCAGACTGAAAACATTTCTATGCAGTATGTGAAAATATATGTACGTTAAAAAGTCACCTATTCAGAAATGGACTTGATCTAGTTGTAAGATAATCTAGTAACACAAGCATTAACAAATCTGACCTGAAAGTCAGCTAAATGGGTTGAAACAAAATTTAAATTGTATTCGTTTAATATAGCACCATTTATTCTGGCATAAATCCCTTATAACACGAATATTCATAACATTTATATGGCTGACTGTATCCTGTTTACTTAACCGTAATCGAGTTACAATGTATTATTGATTAAAGTGTGCTGTTAGAGCGATCGCATTGTCAAAAACATCCCTTGATATGTGACAGCAAGTTAGATTCTATTAAAAAATCTTTTAGTCATGAAGTGCACGTTAAAATTTCCAGAAAGGTACATTAATGACAAACAAACAGTGTTTTGTCCACGATTATAAATTGTTAGGCTCATTTTGTAGACAGTATCTTACATGGCTGGTATTTGCCTATGATTATATTTTAAGATAATTATCATTTGTAGGTAAACATGATAATGGGGCTTTCAGTTTATGGACTCGGTTTTCCCGTCAGAAACTCGTGGGCTTCCTGATATTTATCAGATTGTTTCCCTAAATACTAATTAAATAGACCTGACCTTGTTTATAAGTTGGAGTAATTTTCAATACAAATGACAAAGTAATTTGGGAGAATGATTTTTGAATGATAACTCAAGTGGGGACGTACATAAAGTTGTTTAAACCAGAATTATTCATCACTATTTTAATATTTATCTAGTGGAATCAGTCTTTTAATTGTGCTCAGTTATAATTTGAGAGGAATTTATATATTTAAATTTATTGGAATTACAAAAACTCTCATTTACTCTTGGACTTAATAAATACTTTGGAATCATTGTGAATTCATGAAAGGATATTCTGGATTATATAATTTTTGACATTTAAGATTGTTAGCACTTCAACACATTTAAGACAATTGACACATCAGCATTTTCAATATTGGAATTTATTCGGAACACCACTGATAGTTTTGTTCGAAGGAATCAATACTTGTGAGCCTGTAATAAAATTTGTATGAATATTTGGTATTTCGTTCAAAATACTTTAAGTTTCTTTTAAATTTTAAATTTGTAATCTAGGAAAGAATTTGTTTTTTTATTTTACAAAACTTGTTGGTATTTCCTTTTTTCTGTTACTTAGCTAAAGAACATAGATTCACATCATTGTTGTTCAACAAATATTATTATAAACGTAAATAAAATAATGAAAATAACTGATGTTGTTTATTGAATCTTGTGCACCAGTCTGTTTATTGAATCTTGTACATTAGTGTGTTTATTGAATCATATACACTAGTGTGTTTATTGCATCTTGTACACCAGTGTGTTCATTTCATCTCGTACACCAGTGTGTTTTTAAGATCATACCAGTGTGTTTGTTTAATCTTGTACATCAGTGTGTTATGCGATCTTGTACACCAGTGTGTTATTCGATTGTGTACATCAGTGTGTTTACTAAATCTTGTACATCAATGTTTTGTTAGCTCTTGTACTTCAGTAGGGTGTTTTATATTGTACATCAGTGTGTTTTTTGATCGTGTACACGAATATGTTTATTGGATCATGTACATCAGTGTGTTTATTTGCTCTTGAATACCAGTGTGTTATTGGATTTTGTACACCAGTGTGTTTTTTAATCTTGTATACCGATGTCGTTATTGGATCTTATACACCAGTATGTTTATTTGCTTTTGTACATTAGTGTGTTTATTGGATATTATATACCAGTGTCTTTATTGGACATTTTATACCAGTGTCTTTATTGGATATTGTACACCAATGTCTTTATTGGATATTGTTCACCAGCATCTTAATTGATATTGTACACCAGTGTTTTTATTGGCTCTTGTACATCAGTGTGTTTATTTGCTCTTGTACATTAGTGTGTTTATTGGAATTTGTCCACCAGTGTCTTTATTGGCTCTTGTACATCAGTGTGTTTATTAGATATAATACACCAGTGTCTTTTTTGGATATTGTCCACCAGTGACTTTATTGACTCTTGTACATTAGTGTGTTTGTTGGATAGTGTACACCATTGTCTTTATTGGATATTGTACACCATCGTCTTTATTGGATATTGTACACAAGTGTCTTTATTGACTCTTGTACATTACTGTGTTTGTTGAATAGTGTACACCAGTGTTTCCATTGCATAATGTACAGCAGCGTCTTTTTTCGATCTTGTAAACCAGAGTGTTTATTGAATCTTTTACACTAATGTGTTCGTTGGATCATGTACACAAATGAAATAATTGTATGGATACATAACGTCTTATTTCTAACGTAATCTGCTTAAAAGACGAGCAATTAGTTATTGTTAATAGTTGCTGGAGAACAAATATGATTCAAACAAATTTACTTTAAACGTAATACAAATGCTAGTCCTTCATGACGTATATATTTAATGGCAGTTTTAGATAACAGGTATATTTAATGTTAGTCCTTGAAACCGTGCATATTTAATGTCATAATGAATGTCAGTCCTTGGCAGCATGCATATTTAATGTCCTAATGGATGTTTGTCCTTCGCAGCATGCATATTTCATTTCCTAATGGATGTCTGTCCTTAGCAGCATGCATATTTCATTTCCTAATTGATGCCAGTCCTTGGCAGCATGCCTATTTAATGGCAATGGTATATAGTCTCTAACGGGAATTAATGTGGTGGGACTCTGGCATCTAACTGACAAAGAAATGTAATACAAATACATAAGCTTTATACATACACCTTTGCTGACAAAACCTATTAATATACTATTCAGATACAGGATCAACAGCCCACATTTACTATTCCGTTTGGTATGACCAACTTCGTTTCATTTGTTGACCAAACAGGAACTGAAAGAAGGAAAGAAAAGAATATCCTTTTGCAGGCATAAGCAAAATGGAGAGAAAAATGAACAAACATGCACTTAAGAACAAGGTGCTGACTTACGCTTTACAAACAGAATATACATTCTTTATAAACCCTGCATAAAACAACAATAGAACTTAGAATTTCTTTCTGACCTAGTTTTAAGATTCTTGATAAAATTATACCCATGTTTCAGGCAGAATGTTTGCAAAAAACATACACTATAGAGCCGGATATGTGGAGTTTGTTTAGCTGATTGGTGCCAGATGTTATAAGTTTGCCAACTCCAGCATTGACTAAACCCTGTTTATCTAATGTTACTTTGATCGTCCATCATTTCATAAGATGAGTAAAATTGTGGCCTGAGTGATGTTGTTTATTGCATAATTAATGAAATGTGACCTAGCAACTACTGAATACAGAAATAAATTTGCTACGACGTAATAGGAACTCAAAATTTAGCCTGTATTATACAGCCAGATTTGATTGATTTCGTGCGCTGTTAAAAATGTTGTTTGATGGAAATGTTAGTGGCTTGATGGAAACGTTACGCTGGCTCGATGGAAATGCTACAGTGGCTTGATGGAAACGTTACAGTGGCTTGATGAAAATGTTACAGTGGCTTGATGGAAATGATACAGTGGCTTGGTGGAAATGTTACGTTGGCTTGATGGAAATGTTACAGTGGCTTGATGGAAATGTTACAGTGGCTTGATGGAAATGTTATAGTGGCTTGATGGAAATGTTACAGTGGCTTGATAGAAACGTTACGTTGGCTTGATGGAAATGTTACAGTTGCTTGATGGAAACGTTGCAGTGGCTTGATGGAAATGTTACAGTGGCTTGATGGAAATGTTACAGTGGCTTGATGGAAACGTTACGTTGGCTTGATGGAAATGTTACAGGTGCTTGATGGAAACGTTACGTTGGCTTGATGGAAATGTTACAGTGGCTTGATGGAAATGTTACAGTGGCTTGATGAAAATGTTACAGTGGCTTGATGGAAATGTTACAGTGGCTTGATGGAAACGTTACGTTGGCTTGATGGAAATGTTACAGTGGCTTGATTGAAACGTTACGTTGGCTTGATAGAAATGTTACAGTTGCTTGATGGAAACGTTACGTTGGCTTGATGGAAATGTTACAGTGGCTTGATGGAAACGTTAGGTTGGCTTGATGGAAATGTTACAATGGCTTGATGGAAATATTACAGTGGCTTGATGAAAATGTTCCAGTGGCTTGATGAAATGTTACAGTGGCTTGATGAAAATGTTACGTTGGCTTGATGGAAATGTTACAGTGGTTTGATGGAAACGTTACGTTGGCTTGATGGAAATGTTACGTTGGCTTGATGGAAATGTTACAGTGGCTTGATTGAAACGTTACGTTGGTTTGATGAAAATGTTACAGTGGCTTGATGGAAATGTTACGTTGGCTTGATGGAAATGTTACAGTGGCTTGATGGGAATGATACAGTGGTTACAATGCCAGACATGGTCAGAATTGAAGATGCATAAAGCCTCAGTAGAATTTATTTATTTTGTGTCTGCATTCTGTTTTTCTATTTTACTAATTCTCCGGCAGTAAATTGTGTTAATAAAGTTATTATTCTCGTACGAGACGATTTTGATTTTGTCATTTATCAGTTTTCTACAGATTTTCACAAATCTAGATTTCGCACAATGGCCAACTGTTAAATTTTCCGAACCCGAAGATTCATTGTGACATATTTTCTGATCGAATTTCAATTATATCAGCAAAACATAAATGCTTCCTGCATGTGTTGTTTATGCTTGCTAAGAATAAACATTGTAAACTCTCTCTCTCTCTCTCTCTCTCTCTCTCTCTCTCTCTCTCTCTCTCTCTCTCTCTCTCTCTCTCTCTCTCTCTCTCTCTCTCTCACACACACACACACACACACACACACTCACAGGGTAGACAGCAGCAGAAACTACTAATATCATTATATGAACTACTAATAACATTATATAAAATACTATTACCATTATATAAAATTTTAATACCATTATATAAAATGCTAATATCATTATATAAACTGCTAATACCATTATATAAAAAAATATTACCCTTATGTAAACTACTAATACCATTATATAAATAATAATACTATTATATAAACTAATAATACCATTATATAAACTACTAAACCAATTATATAAACTACTAATACCATTATATAAACTACTAATACCATTATATAAACTACTAATACCATTATATAAAATACTAATATTATTATGTAAAAAATACCATTATATAAATTACAAATACCATTATATAAACTAATAATACCAATATATAAACAACTAATACCATTATATAAACTACTACTAATATTATATAAACTACTAATACCATTATATAAACTTTGGCGTACGTTTGGTTTAAGACAATTACTTATGAGGCTATCAAGACCATAATCAGACGATTATTGAAAAAGTAATTTTCATATAATTACCGAATAAAACAAAATTTTAATCCCACTTCAATTCTTGTTTCAAGTGGTCTTTTAAATGACTCTCTATGCCTATTGAATCAGACGTTTCATTTACTGTGGCTTTTCGAATTTAAGGGATTTAAATTTCATGATTGCATTCTCTTAGATTAAAGAATACATATGGAGAGAGAAGCAGCATTCAAATCATGCTGAAACTGACATCAT
This sequence comes from Potamilus streckersoni, assembly GCA_016746295.1. Classification (NCBI taxonomy): domain Eukaryota; kingdom Metazoa; phylum Mollusca; class Bivalvia; order Unionida; family Unionidae; genus Potamilus; species Potamilus streckersoni. The sequence goes on from JAEAOA010001006.1 coordinate 4,118,380, forward strand.
CATCAAAAGTAAGAGAGAGGTGTTAGCGTAAGTTCATCCAAAACATTTTAAAGAGGACCTGAACGATTCATATTGAACACCATCCTCGTCCACAAGACCACGATAGTCCAGATTAGCCAAGAAAGAAAATCGCTTCGTAGTCCATGAAGAATACTTTCGCATGTGAGCTACCCAAAAAGGGACTACCAAAACTATTGAATGACATCTTCCACATCCACATTCAAATCTAAAGATGACGTGTCTCAGGTCCCGGCAAAGAAACCAGCTGTTAATGATATGGGGAGTGATTATTAGAAAAATTGAAAAGACAGCCCAACAAAAGACCAAAATCGATTGAAACTATTCATCACTGTTGAGTGGATCGAATTAAGTTGACTTGCTGAAGAATTCGCTTCTTCCAACATCTTTTGGACAAAATTAAACACCTTGGACAATCTAGAGATGAGTTTCAAATGACAGAAGGAAAATCTACTATTCCCATGACCCACGTTTCACTTACAAGATGCAGACATCTACGCAAAGATTATATTTGGCTCAACATTGCAGTTTCAAAAGGATAATCGTTTAGTTGAACAGCTAGAAAGATCCAATATATGTATTATGTGTAATAGCGGTGGCTCGGACCTATGACAAACGAAAAACAAAACAAAGCAATAAAACGGGACGGCAGAATGGAAACGAGCAACGGGAGAATATGGAACAATCGGATTGAGCCAAACAACGAAAGCATGAATGTTTTTGGATCAAGTTTGCATGTCCAAAGAGACCATATGTTGAGTTTCTGACATGTAAAACTTGAAGAATCGTTTGCTTTTCGTTATACGTACAAAGTTATCCTCAAGTCGATTATTATCACACATTTAAAGGACCGGATTTTCATGACGGAAAATACATCTACATTCATCATCATTACCATCATTTCGATGCCAATTCCACCATCACAGGACTCTTCTAAAATAGTTACTACTGCGACAAATATCACCATGGATTTAGCCATTTAGCCACCAGATGGAATATGTTCATTGTGAAGAGAGATGTGGTTCTTTTGCACAAAATTTTACATTCCCGAAGAGCAAAAAAGAATAAATGCTTGACTTGCAAGCGAATGTTCGTTAGTTGAACGTGGTTAGAGCAACATTGCACTAAGCAATTCCAATAACAGAAATGTGCTTGCGAATTACTGACAGTATTCCACTTGTAGCCAGCATAATGGTAAGGATAACAAAATGCTTTACGTTGGTACAGGAAAGAAACGATGTCTTTGTGACTAAGTAGATTGCTTAAATTAGCAATGTTACATTCAAAGCTATGAGACCGAACTAGAGAAACTAGTGAGTGACGACAAGAACGATATAATGAAACAGTATTATCGCGTTGATTTTATTTTATATTTACATTGTTATTTTTATAAACTTCGAATGGTGCTCAAATGGCAAGAATTCACATTTGTTACTTGTGTGTGTGGCTCAAACTTTACAAATTAAAAAAAATAAAATATTTTCTAGAAAACAATGTAAAAATATAAATAGGACTTACTGTTTGTGAATCTAATTCAAAATTAACCCTACAATTAATAATATAAGTCCTACCACAAAAAAGTTCTAAATTAATCAAAGTTCGAATCCCGATAAAGTTTCAAAATGGAAGGTGACGACGTTTTCTATTACAGTTTTGTGATATTGTGTCAACAGTTCCTTGTTGGATCTTATGAATCAAGAATAATATTACGGCTTTAGAATTTTGACGAAGAGTACATAATTCTAGAAAAAATAAATTATTTTAAATAACAATTTAAAACTCAACTGGTCGCAACTTAAAAAACAAAATATCTTGGAGCTACAGATGTATCAATTTACGACTGAATTCAATCACTAAAAGTTAGTTTTAAACGCAGTTTTAGATCACGTGATGGGGTCACATGGTCACGTAATTCGAATAACGCGGTAAAAAAATATGCTAATTAGCACGTAGGTTATACGGGTTCGATTGTACTGAACGAATTTTACTATAAGATTAATAATAAAAAGCTGTTTACAAAGAGGTCAGCTAAAAATACACTGTAGCAACGAACTGCGTCTTTATCAGTTCTAATAAAAAAAACCCCTGAATTTTCAAAGGAAAAAATCAAATCCAGTATATAAAATTATCATTAAAATAACATATAATTAAAAAATATAAAATATTCAATTAAAAACTAATACATATAATTAAATTACATACACGCAACACAAAAAAACGACGGTAATGACAATGCAAGAATCCTGATGGGTAGAATTTTATCCCTTGTCATATTGACTACCAAAGCACCTCTCGAATTTGTCATATTGACCACCTCAGCACCTATCCAATTTGAAATCGACTGATAATCTGAATATTATATAGATCTGAATGACAGATACATATCAGTAAGTCAGTTCTCAGAATAGACAACAACAAACTAGAAGCTCTTTAGGGAAGCTTCTCATGCATTTTTTGTTTAACTAACTTGAATGTGGATTTATGCTTGAATAGAAAACTAGTCACCTGCATCATGGACATTTACTCTTATAGAACGTATCAGAAATAAATATCTTTACGTTAAGACAGGAAGCCAAAGGACTCATACCTGTATGCCTTAATAATGTGGAATATTATATTTTGGATGAATTAAGCAAAACCGAGTTTACAGAAGCTGATGAGTCTCACAAAGTTGGATGTAAAGACCTCCAAAGGAAAATCAAGGATGGACGCAGTACATATATGATTGATCGTTTGTACCTTGACATGTGGTTGCAAGATACATATTCGTTGATTCGTGTAAATGTACGCCTGATATTGAATCGAAACTGTATCGTATTTCATTTGATTACTAATCATATCGTTTACAAAACAAAGATAGAAGTAATCAGACTAAACAGGTGACGTATGAAAATTTTCACTAATGTGGAAAAAACTGACCAGAAGAACAGTCAGGTATATCCTTCAACGAGCTGAAGTTAACATCTTCACTGATGCCATATGATTCCAAACATCATGTTTTTCAATGTCTACTACTAGTTTTGCAACGACAGTATTGAAGTCCTAATAGGAACAATAGACCAAAATCTCTTCGTGTTCGAATACTTAAACATGTCTAAGACAGAAGTCGCTCATTGTAGACTGGAGTTGTGTACTATGCCATTTGAACCTAAGTTTGCCCAGAAAGGTTACTTAATCACGTGACGATTATGTACCAACAGTATCAACGGCATTTCACATGACTATTATTCATTGAGGATATACTGTGCGGGGATTTGATTATATTAAAGACCAAGGCAGCGTAAATAAACATTTCCTTACTTTGAAATCTGACCAGCTCCGTGTAGAACTTCAATTTTCAATAGGTCTGGCCAACACAGTGAATGTCACAATTTGTTTAGAATTCGACAATACACTGGAAATTAATAATCTGAGAGAAGTAATTCTAGACTCATAGAAGCATGGAATACGACCTCACGAAGATAAGAATAATGATTATAATTAGGAACGACAGTCACATATACTAAGTAGAGAAGAAGAGAAAGATATGGAACCCGAACACGTTGAGATGGGCGGAGACGATGCTACGCATCCAAAACAACAGTCATAGACACAATATCCAAATAGAGAAGTTGAAGAAGAAAAGAAATATATTGTACACAGAATCGTAGACATAAAGATGATGTTTTGCAGCCTGAACAGTATTCACAAACATTAAGAGGAGACAAGAAAGAAATATAAATAATATCACGATTACAATGAATTGACTTATGCTTTCAAACTGACTGAAATGTTCAGTAACTGACCAGAGAACCCTGTCAACGTTGTCATCAACCAGTCTAGTCAAGTGCAACGTGAAAGACATTTGCTGATGTATGGAGAGGAAGTTGGAATAGTATCTGTAAGATGCATGGAGACTTATTTACGAAGACAAAATCTTAGAGACCGTTTTCTACTCCCATTGAATTGTTTGGAGACCAAACACATCGAACGTCTCTCACAAAAGAGTAGGGAAACTACATCGACCTTCTTGACATGTCCGTTATAAGAAAACAGTCACTCATAAATTCCTTACTTATGATGACCTGTGAAAATTAATACCTGGGAACTTCATTACCTTCTTACATTTGGTATATAAATGCTGTGAATCAATTGGTGTTAGCTAAACATCAACGTTCTCATAAAAATAAATCTACATAGATTCGCATTTATATCATTAATACAGAAACAGTCATCAGCGATTAGTATTGCAATATATTTTAATTAGCACAGAAACCTAGTGAATATCGAAGGAAAAATGACACTGTCCTGGGTCATTGGAAGCATTGTTTTACTCCACAAGATCCTTAAACTTATAAATACGTTCATATTTAATATTTGGATTTTGTAAATAAATAGGAAGCGCCTAGTCCTAATATTATCTTTTCATGAATTGATATTTGAGTTTCTAAAATTTATTAAACACATACTGATTTTATACAAAATTTGGTTGACTATACATACAAAGGAGTTAGTTCAAACAAATTCATATCAAAGAAATAGTATATGACATTCTTAGAATACATTAGTCGAATCATATAGCATTCAAGACAAATAAATGTAAACAATCACCTTTAGAACTCAAGGAAAATAATGTATGAATTTAAAACAAACAAAACAAGTTCACGTAAAGAGTTACAAAACCTATGTTAGTGAATAAATTGTACGCGATTGAGACTGACCTCCGAGGCTCGCTTTTCCTATGCAGCCAAATCTCTTTGTTTCTTTAATGTTCCGTGTCCCTTAATTTCTAGACACCAGTCCCTTGGACATTTTTAACAAGTAAATATACTTGCTATTTTTCCTAAAGGTAATTTCTGGCTCCATGCAAAAGCTTAGACTGGCTAATTTGCGAGAGAAATTACTTAAAACATTCAATTTTGCCTGGGAAACACCCTCCCTATTTAGCTTAGTCAATCAGGAATAACTTTATCTAACCGCCGACAATATTGCACGCCCATTGAAGTAAAAAAATTCTCTCAATTAAGCCCTTATTAATAGCTATTCCTAGAAAAATACATTTTTGATTCATATTTCAAATGACCCATAATTTTATCTGAGTTGTCTCCACTTTGTCGTTATTCCGCTAATTAACCACAAATTAACCCTCGCCTCTCTATATCTCTAACCGTTATCACAATTAAAAATCAATCATGTCTCAGCAAGAGCATCACTCCTTCCTTATTGCATGTCTGCGATTTATTGCTGGCCTAACCGAAGTCAATGTTAATTGGGACGTGTCACGCTGACAGCGCCAAGATTCACTCAGTGATCTCGCCGTCTTTCAAAATGCATACTGTTACAAAATCTTACCTTCTGCACGCCAAATTCTACGTTACGTTTAATAATGTATTCGATTTCATATAGCTCTTGAGTAAAGTCGGGTAGTGCATGGGTTTTAAATTTGTGGTCCGCGGACCCTTGGGGTCCGCCGCATGTTACCAAGGGGTCCGCAAGCAGGTCCCCAAAACGAATAAAAACAGTACATTTGCAAAGTTTTAATTATCATCAAAAATTATAAAAACAACTGAGTACTGAGCTAACTATTCTATATTGAATATTCTATTCTATGGTTATTATTTACTGATGTCTTACATGAATTGCATAAAATAGTGATAATGTCGATCGGCCAAATTTAATGGATATGCTGATAGGGGCCTGCCATCTGACCACGACATTATATGGTGTCCACAGCTTCAAAAATTTTGATAACCACTTGGGTAGTGTACATAATCTAAGTCTAGCAAAATTTTGTAACTGTAAGCTGAGAAAAACAATATCTGTATATTTTAGCTGCCAGTGAATTGGTAAAGTAGTTTTCAGAATAAAACATTATACATGGTTTTCATACAAATCTTGACTTTGTATACATTCTCACCAAACAACAACATTAAAATCTAGGACGCCAAGCAAGAAACCCATTTTTAGCATTAGGTAAACCTAATTCCATTTCTGCCTAGTATATATCGCGGATTTGGCGGAAGAAGAGAAATAAAACATCAAATATGACTGACCTGAAAGTGAAATCTGTTTTCGACAAGACTTACAAAAGCTAGAGAGTTATTAAAAAAATAAAATAAAAAACATCCCAAAACAATAATACATAAATTTACAAATTCTAATTAGGTTTCATAAAGGCAAAAATTCTAAGTTCGTCTGACATTATAGCAAATTCAATTCCGTTCTCAGTAGCTCCTAGATCAAATTCCATTCATTTTACGATAAACAACGTCGCTTTGGCCAAACAGTGAGTATTTGATTAATTTTATGAAATGTACGACAACAAATTAATCATGAGATATACAGAGGGTAATCAGTGTTATGGATAGCATATTTGTAACATTTATCACAAATTCTGTCAGCCAATATGGCTGGCATGACAGAGGCTTAATTTGCAAACTTTCCGCTTTTAACATTGGTAACAGTTTTAGTGAGAATCTTAAAATTTAAGACGAACAATTTCTAAGTTATTCCTGAACCTTATACTGGGCTTATGAAAGATAATATGTTGTAAGTGCATGTGTGTATAATATTCTCTCCGTTCTGTTTAATAAATATAGAAATCTACATTTTTATTTCCTCTTCTGCTCCTTGTGGCTCAGTAAATGAAAGGGTATTGGTTACATCAGATGTTGTGTAGTAAATGTTGGGTGTTGTTGATAATACATAACTGGGTTTTGCAGGATAGCATATCAATAGGTATTGGTCAGTCAATGTGTATGTTAAACGTGTGGACCTATTAAGATTACGTTTCCAGTTAGAAGAAGTACAGCCCCCACCCTGATAAATTCCCGTTAGAGACCATATTTCAAATTCCATTAGCATCTATGAGCAGACAAATACACCGACCTGATGTTGAATTCTCACTGACACCTATGTGCCGCAAAAATGGCAGCCTAAAGTTAATTTATCAATGTCCCTCAAGTGTCGTCCTATACTGTTTTTATAAGTTCTCAGCAGTACTCGAAGGATAAACTATACTTAATATAATGAGAATAAAGCTTGAAAGCGTTAGGAGTCAGTAGCAAATGATGTTAGTCAGACATTGTATCGCTGTATCTTTTATCTCTCCGTCCGTTTTCTTTTGTTTAAAACATCTCTTCCACTTGAGTATTTCCCACTTCTACAGATAAGTCCGGAAACACGTCATGCATGTGCCAAATTAAAAGTAGCCATAAGCTAATATTGTGCCCGTTGCACAAAATTCTATCACAGTGATTCTTCTGATATACATCGTCAGAATTCTGAGAATGTAATGATCGGTAAAACTTGTGTACTACTAGATATGCGTACACTGAATGGACAACATCATAGACACATAAATATATTGCGCATCCTCTGAATTGCTGTACTTTATCCATGGTTAACGGAAGTGTCTGTAGATTGAGAATGGGAACACGAAATGTTATATCACTTACGTAAGTAACAATACTGTTATTTTTTGTTGTTTTTGTTTTGCAATGCGTATAAGTATTTTTTTGTATTTAGACTGTTCCGTTAAGTTCAAGACCGTATAACGCATCCTCTTCTGCTGAAGTTCTTCTTGTAGCAACGTATTTTTGTTATTCTCAATCGAAATTGTATCACCACTGACGACTGATTTGCCATGTTATGTTATCCCACTGTGATCCAGAGGTAACATGATTTAAAAAAAAGAACGAACTTGACAGTTTTGAAGATCCAGACACTTCGATTCCCACGACCAAGTATTAGTCAATCTCAATGTTTTGAAAATTAATAAAACTAAAAATGCATCTTATAAGTTAGACTACACTCCCAATGCATTAGTTGTTCAGATTAAATGCATCTTCTAAGTTGGACTACACTCCCAATGCATTAGCTGTTCAGATTAATTTTTATACAGATATAAAAATGGTGCACTATACCATATAATCGATAAAAAGATAAAAACCTGGGTTCATTTTTGCTTTCAAAAGCTAGTTTTATAGGTAAGTTTCCTGGTATATGAATGTTAACGAGAATTTGCACACCTTAGTTTGACTAATTCTACTTTCATTATCCCTATAATTCCTACTGAACATTGTCATTTTTGTGGAAGCTGCAAATCAACAAAGGAAGTTTACAACGACATTTCGCCATCTAATTTATGCTTGTTGTATCCAGACTGTTGCGTGACTTTCACATATATCTATGCCAAGAGAGAGTCTGGTAAAGGTTTGATTTACATATTGTCGTTCAGACTTGCTGAAGGCCTTTTGTTTCTACAGTTTGCTGATTTTGAAGAATTTTGTCTTCAAGCAAACATGTTTTACTTGTAAGAAATACATACGCTGAACACAAAATACGAACACAATCAAGTAACATGGTCTTTGGAAACCTTTAAAGGTCTTTCCTCCTATATGTTATACTTCAAAACGCTTACGTGGTTGCCTTGACATCCGCAATATTGTAATCACCTTTGTCCTGTACAAATGCTAGGTTCAACTGAAATGAACAGGAAAACCAGTTTTCTTTACAATAAAACCGGATTCATCACTTAAAATATCTCGTGTAACGTGAAAAATGGTACTTATGTGTTCCGAAAACTGTCTATAACGTTACGAAGACGTAACGGTTCGATTCTTAAACATTTAATAACTAAATATAACAGTACATAAAGGTAAGCCTCGATTGCAGTCAGGGCATTAATACGATGGGAAACGACAAGAAACGATATGAATCGCTACTAAACGGTATGAATCGGTACTAAACGGTATGAATCGATACTAAATGGTATGAATCGGTACTAAACCATAAAGACACTTAAGAGCTGTCAGCTGGAACCATCGGAAAGTAAAATGAAACCAAACAATTTGCTAACGATATAATAACCTTGTGCAAATGGCGTGATGAGAGATATGCTAATAGGCGTTATGATATATGTCCCAGATTATAAGGAATTTATTGAACAAGATTTCTCCAATATATGATCTTTTAAAAGTTGGCATTATTCGCCAAAAAATGGCAAACCAATATCATAGTTCGTTAACTAATAAATATGTGTGTTTTAATTGGCTAGCGTTATGTATATTTCAATTAGATTATGTAATTGACATTTGTCCATGATTGAGGGTAGGAATTTAGGTCTATCTGACTCGTGTCTCATTTTGTAAATCACATGTTTCATAGCTATTTTTTGTTTGTGATTGCAGATTATATATATATATCAAGATTATTTTTATTTGTAAGTAAACATGTTTACTTAGATTTGAGTTGATTACATTGACTTTCCCATCGAGATTTCCGGGTGTACACGCTGTTTGCCATTTTCTTTATTACAGTTTTAGTAACATACCTGGTACTGTTGGCAACTTAAAATGTTCTAGAAATGAACTGTTGACCCTTATCCCGGTCTTCACATTGTGACATAAGTTTTTGTATAAGAAAGAAGCGAACAGAAATTAGTTTAGATTTTGTCTAATGAAATCAGTCTTAGTTGTGTTTCATTTATATTTCTGAGAACTTGTTTATTTAAATTATTCATTACTCATTGATACTTTTCGGACTAAACCGCTATTTTTGCATTATTGTGAATTCATTTAGAAACATTTCGGATCACATCATTGGATACACGAGAACTATTGGCAGATCAGCACCAGTCCAGTTTGTTGGTACATCAGCACATTCAAGATTGGAAAGTAATACACCGGAATTCCGTAATTTCACTAACGAGAGATGATAATTATCCGCGGTCTCGGGAGTACAAGACGTAGTTGTCATCCAATATATATTAGAGTTTTTATAAAGAATCATGTTCATTCCAGTTGAAGTTATAATTGTGCTCTCGCTTGATATGAATGAGACCCTATTAAAACCAGCATGCATAATAACTATTCAAAATTATATCAAGTGCACAAGTGAGGGAATTAAGCCTAATGAATATTTCTCTCAAAAAGTCAGACAAAATGTTTACTTCATGACTACAAATTTGCACAATGGTTTCACTTTGATATCAACTAATACTCAAGACTTTTCTGACCCCGCCATTATCGGGAGCCGTTTCTTTGCATTTCCTGCTTTGATCTTTGTAAAGAAGTAAATAGTTAGATGAGGTCAGACAAGCTCCCTTTTGCTTTGTGGAATAGATACACTACAGCGCTATTAAACATACAGTACACATTAATCAATAAAACCATGCATCAGAAAACATGTATATAACAAATATGCCAAACATCCCCTGCAGATCAATTGTATAGGTTCCCAAACACATTACAATTCCCGTAAGGTTAAGCTTACAGAAACAGGACTTCCAGATTACATACTCAAAAAGCGATCTGTAAAAATTATCAAATAAATCTGCACAAGCGTTCTTTTTTTAGCATGGTCGCATACAGTTTAGTTTTTAATCAATAGTTTAAATTAGATAAGAATTTACATAAAATATGGCATAATGATATGTCATTTATCGTTTTTTTATCTGACGTCCGATATTAATTCCATTAATATGACAATTCTAGCCTCATTTCTGTAGTTTGCCTTCACCAGAAGTAGAAGATAAAACCATCTAATACGGTAATGTAGTTACGTTGCCGGTATTCCGCTCCGGTGGCCTAGTGATCAAAGCGTCCACCATTAATGCAGGATGTGGCGGGTTCGAACCCCGGCAATGCATAGCAAAGACGTGTAAAATGGAACTAAAAGCTACCTCACTAGGTGCTCAGTATTAGGATGTTAGTGTTAGGATTGGTCGGCCTGGTGCCTGGATAATGTGTTTAGGTGCGACATGAGGTTACATGTCTGCGGCAAAATGCCTCAGTGTTAGACATCACAATAAACTGCCACATTGCAGACATTGTAGCAATATGACTGAAATATTGTTAAAGTTACGTTAAAAATCCAAATCACTCACTCACTGGCGTTAATAATTGTGTGTGTGCGCGCTCGCTCTGTTCCAACCTTATATTATACTGTAGTGGCATGTGGCATTCGTCTCAATACCTAATACACGATTTAACAATAGCTACCATGGCACTGACTGTGGTTCACTAAGACGATACTACGCTCTTTGGAGAAATATACTTATACCGTCATAGTTTCATATTGCCCGTGATATCCATATGTAATATAAAGGCAAGCAAATACATATATTTTAAGTTAAACACAGTCATGAATACAGTTTCAGTATGGGATATCTACACCTCAACATGTTTTTATGTGGATGCAAATATTTTTGCGATGCCAATGATTATTTGAAATTGCCAAAAATGTTAAATGGTTGAAAGCAGCTTTCATAATGAATTATTTATGTTATAATATACCAGTCCTACAATAAGAATTTGCTCCTGACGATTTTCACCGATTGATCGTTTGCCATGTAGTGGTTTGGGAAAGGCACTTTTACGTTGTGTAGGCACGAAATAGTCTTTCTTCTGTCGTTAGCACAAGCCAGTAAAAGTCATTTACTCAAACCAGTGCTTAATACAGTTTCTTTATTGGTGTTAAATCGTATCATGTGAAAGAGACTTGGATGTAAGTCTAAAAATGGCGTAGGAAAGGGCAAAGGTAGAGCCAGTTCATAACAAATACAGAGAAAAGCAAAAATTAAAGAACATTCAGAGAGAAAATAGGAAAGGGCAAAGGTCAACAGAGAATGTAGGGAATAGCAAGAATAAAGATAACCCTCAGAAGATATATGGAAGGACAAAAATACAGTCGAATTATGGAAATTGTAGAGAAAGGCAACATAATGGACAATGCATGGAAAATGATAAGGGAAAATTATATCCGACCTATGGAGAAAGTAAATAGTTGCCTCAAAGAATTACATGCATTGTGCATTGATAAAAAATAAGTAATTAAACACGATCGTGAGTTCATGCCAATTTTCTCATACCAGGTGAAAATGTGTCATTGTTGTACATACAAAAATATTAAAAGTGAAAACTCAAGTTCGTTGCTACATACATAAAATTTAAAACATAACAGAACTGCCACGATAAAGACATGTATTTTGCAATTTTCTTGATATGCTTATCATTTCACGAAGTAAGGTCATACAATCATAATGTGAAGATAAGGATTATGATAAGATATTGTTAAATTAAAAATTACTCGCATACTTAAAAATATTGCGAGGAGTCAATCAATGCCAAAAAAAAAATATTCCCAGGAGGCAAATAGTCTTAACATACTGCGATAAGGCAAGTAATAATAAAATATTGCAAGGCAGCAAATTATGTCAAAAATATTGCGAGGCAGCAAGTAATGTTTAAGTTATTGCGAGGAGGCAAGTGACGTTATAAATCGCTACTATAAAGAACTATATACCTGAATTAACATATTCGACCTATTTCCTTGTTTGGTGAGTAGAGCTCATATCTGTCTTACAAGAAAAGAAAACGACTCCATGTTGTGGCCAATTTTCACATTTTAGTGAATTCACAATTTCTGACTGGGTGCCAATTTTATTTATATCAGAGTTGCTATATGTCATAAATTGAATGATCTAATAAACAATGATTCTGGTTGTAAAAACAATATGACTGTTTCACTAATACTCGTATTTTGGGTACGACCAATAAGTCATTTTAATAAATTCACGAAAACTGACGAGAACATAGAGGCGCAGAGTCAAATTAGTATCAAGCGCTTTATATTTCACTGACTCAGACAAAATATGCAAAGTGAGTTTTAATGATTTAAATATAATGTTAACGCTTACCGAATGTTTGTCAAACGTACAGTGTGCTTTAAATTTGTTTAAACTGAATTTAATAATGTTTGATTCGACACATCTAATATTACCTGTTTGGGTTTGAGTTGAAGATTGCCTAATCTTATTTTTAAGTAGTTGGAATTTTGTGTACCAAGAGTACTTCCATTGTCAAAATTATACCAATCAGGTGGGTGTAAGCAGCCCCGTGATTTTGGGGTCACGTATCGTTAGTCTTAGTTGATGTTTATGATGGCGGAGAGTCCAAAGGATGAAGGTAGTTATATCTAAAGGTGTAATCGAATGAGGCCTTCGATTGCTAACAGAAGTGCCTCTCGTATAGATAAGGTAGTGGGGGAAAGTACGGGGAAGAGGGTGGGTGAAGAGGATTCTTGATGGAAAATCTGTCAACAACACAGGCTTGCTGTTGCTAAGATTCCAACCAGGTGTTTGCTAGTATGTTTTCCCAAGTACCTGTTTTAGTCCCCTTGCGTTAGTAGCAGTTGAGGGTGGCATAGAAGGGAATAGGAGAATGGCTTATGATAGAGAATCTTTGTATCATACAGGCTTGCTGTACGCAAAATTCCACCCAGGTGTTGCTAGTTTATTTTTCCTAACACCTTTTTGAGCCCTTTTGTTAGTTGGGGTGTTAGAAGATGGTGAGTGGAAAGGAAAGTTTGGTAGAGAGCTTATTGTGTAAAGTCTTTTGCAACAAGGGATTTTTGCTTTCTGGATTCCACCCAGGTGTTTGCTAGTTGTTTTCTCTAGCACCTCTTTTGTGCCCGTTTGTTAGTGGAAAGGGGAGGGTGAAGAGAGGGTTGTAAAAGAGGGGTATGAGAGTAGGAGGTGAGAGTGAATAGAGTTGTGGGCATAATTGAAACTGAATTGGGCATGTAATAATTTCTGAAAGTTCATTTTTTATAATCCTTAGTGAAAAAAAATATGATTCCATATACGATATGCTAACTTCCTAATATTTCTTGATCGGTACATTCTATAAGACTTGTATAAAGGAGTTGTTATGATATTTAATGGTACCTGTAAACAAGTGTATATGCAATAGTACTTGTAGTCAAGCGTACGCATACAGTAAAGTGGCCGTTTTACAGTCTAATTACAAATCATATTTACTCACTATCTTCATTTATACCATTGTATTAATTTTGTTTGCAAACGTTTACATTCCATTTCTTGCATCTGATTTTTTACATTAACGTGTGTCACGAAAAATATTTTCACCCAATTTTCATCTGATATTGATACCGCTCCGGTGGCGGACTGGATAGAGCGTCCGCCTCAGATGCGGGGAGTCACGGGATCGAACCCCGTCGGAGTCATTCCAAAACCTTATAAAAATAGTACCAGCAGCTGCCACCCCAGCAGTAAGAGATTAGTGTTGGGACTGGTCGATCTTGTGTCAGGATAATGTGACTGGTTTATATATCTGCGGCATGAGGCCCCAGTGCTAGGTATCACTATAAACTGCCACACTGCAGACATCGTAGCTATATGACTGAAAATTTTTAATGCTACGTTAAAACTCCAAACCACACACACACACACTCATACACACAAACACACACACATATTTGATATTGAAATTCAGTGTCGTTATTTCCACACAAAATTCTGTTTATGGAATAATGTGTCAATTTCTTTACTGTGAAGTAATCATGTTATCTGTTGTACACATTTTAAAAATAAGTCCATGCAGTGGACAACCGAGTTTACATTTGTTTTCGCTTTTTTCTCGTTGAATGATAACTTAATGGATTTCGTGGTTAATATAGGTCACCGTAACAGGCTCGGAAAATGCGTAACCTGGTGGAAAGTAGATCACTATTACTTTTAACATTCAATAGTGTAATAATAGCATGGGAGTAAAAACTATATATATATATATAATAGTTTGGGAGTTAGATATATATATATATATATATATATATATATATATATATATATATATATATATATATATATATATATATATATATATAATAGTCTGGGAGTAAAAACTACATATAAATACAATAAATTCATCAATATTTTGATACAAACTTGAATTATTTGAAGTGGATGTATGCCTCACAACAGGAAGAATTATACATTGTGATTTTGTCTTTATCTATGGTGCACATTCAGAGGTACAGTGCCCCTTAACTAGCACGTGGATGGGACCTACATACCAGTTTATCAAATTATCTAATACATATATAATCTGTACATTTCTTATGTTAACTGAACTTGACACCATTATCTTACTAAATCAACCACGTAGACTCGAGAAAAGACGACAATGTAGACTCGAGAAAAGACGACGATGTAGACTCGAGAAAAGACGACCACGTAGACTCGAAAAGACAACCACGTAGACTCGAGAAACGACGACCATGTAGACTCGAGAAAAGTCGACCATGTAGACTCGAGAAAAGATGACCATGTAGACTCGAGAAAAGTCGACCACGTAAGACTCGAGAAAAGACGACCACGTCGACTCGAGAAAAGAAGTATTAAGTTGGCTGTATATCTGCAGTGTTCATTAATAGCGCCATATACTGTTATCTAAAACAAACTCAACTTTTATCTGATGGGTGTTGTTTCGTGTGATGGGCTGATTGAGAATAGCAATGTCATTTCCTCTCTGGTCATACATTCAGATCAATTCATTATTCGTGCCTATCGATATACACACACAAATCGCCTGTATTGCTTCTTTGACCGAAAGTTGTCAGTTTCAAGCAATGTGATTCGTGACAATAATTTAAGAAGGAATAAACCTTGATCCTTATATTTTGTTGATTTGCTTTTATTTTTCTAGTGCTTGATAATTCAAATATCTAATAATTCCAGTACCTAATAATTTTAGTATCTAATAATTGTAGTATATGATAATTCTAGTAGATGATAATTCTAGTACCTAATAATTATTGTATCTAATAATTTTAGTACCTGATAAATCTAGTATCTAATAATTCTAATACATAGTATTTCTAGTACCTAATAATACTAGTACCTTATAATTCTAGGTCATGTATGTAATGTTTCTTGATTAACATTTTTATGTATATTGCAAGAATGACTAAGTTATAATTGTTTATTTACCTATCCAGGGTACAGATATTCATCGCGTAATGAAATCTAGGTACATATCTTTATCATGCAATGAGATCTCGATACCTATGTTTATCACACAATGCGATCTAGGTACATATCATTATCGCATAATGATATCCAAGGTAAGTATGTTTATTACGTAATGATTTCCAGGGTAACCATGTTTATCACGTGGTTATTTCCAGGAAATATTTGTTTATCACGTGATGTTCTCGAGGGACATATGTTTATCACGTGATGGTCTCCAGAGTTTATGTTTATCACGTGATGAACCATACACTCTTGGCATTCAGAAAAAGCTATAATTCTTGTTGTTACATTCATGTTAGTTCTTTATGTAAGATGAATGAAACGTGATTAAAACTTAAATATGATTTTTCCATCCCCCATTTATCTGCTCACTTTTTGTATTAAACCCACTTGAGAACTAGATTTTCCATTGATGCATTACACTTGAGATTTTTCCTTATCCATAACAATTGAGAAACTCCAAGCATAAATTGCATTTATCACTGCAGACGAGATACACCTTGTCCCGTTCCCTTAACTCTACAGAGAGCATAGCTTTGACTGAAGGAGTTAGTTCCAACTGTAAAGAGACGAAGTCAACCTCGCATTACGTCTTCTGTAGCAAAAGTGAAGATACATTGTTAAGTAGACTGTCGGACACCTAATCATTATTTCATACAAAGATGATGTTAAGACTAAATGTGTGATCCGTAACGTGACGAGATTAGCCTAGTTTCTTGTTCAATATTTCATGTGCACAGACATAGTATGAATGGAGAGAGAGAGAGAGAGAGAGAGAGAGAGAGAGAGAGAGAGAGAGAGAGAGAGAGAGAGAGAGAGAGAGAGAGAGAGAGAGAGAGAGAGAGAGAGAGAGAGAGAGGACTAACTTAAAATAATCCAAGCTCTATAAACTTTGTATGTAGTATTACTTTCATAAGGTACAAGCATGCTGTGGAAAATCCGTGGGTTTATTTATTGATTATAAGTTGTATTTGATATTTGATAATTTTCGGACGATTTCCCTTTTCGAAATTCCCGTATCTATAAATAGAATATGCACGCCCGTAATACCGCTGTGAGCACAAAATGAGCGCATTAGGTACGATTATCGTAATCCCGTTGCGTGATGTACCTTGCGGGATTGGACATCATTGATCTGTTTCACAGTGATGAGTGCTTGGGTTTATTAGTACGTTCCTGATCATGAAGAGGACCAGAGAGATTACTGTATCATTCATGTAAGTACATGTAAATATATTTTTTATTCCTGAGTATATTCTTTGCACTGCTTTTGCCTTTAAATACGACCAAAAGCTACGACTTGTATAAAATCAGCTGTGTAAACCAGGTATTCGGTCCTATGTAAGTGACAGCAAAGGAATAAAAAATGGTATGTATTCTCATATTAAACACACAATGTTTAGGCCTATAAATATGGAGAGACCTTTCAAATACGAAAGGCAGAGCATGCGCCATCTCTCCACTCTCCATTTTCAACAATAAACCCAATAAAACGTCGATACAAGTCACACTAAAATACTTCCAAAATATCTCTATAATATATCATTTTTAAAAATAAAAAAAACGTACGATGCTCAAGGGACCTTTAATACAATCAGTAAGGCGGCCCCAGGAGACCGATTGGTCTAAGTGGCTCGCATTTTATGGATGACTGGCATGTGACTAATTTCTCAGTTGGTTTTGTCTCAGGTTCGACCAAAGTGGGTAAGTTAGAGGCTTATCAGCAGCTTACCGATTGTCGGTAGTTTATTACTGGGATTTTACACACGCATAGACAATTATTTTCTTTACTTTACGTAAAATTGCGTCATGAAAATCGACCCGTATTTTTTGCTTGTATATTTTACTCCAGAGATTTATAAAAGAATACGCAGCTGGTTTCAATTTTAGAATTGAGTTTTGGGGTCGCTGCACATGCATATTGTTATGAGATTGTTGTCCTCAAATCGTAACTATAAATCGATATTACAAAGGTGTCAAGGAAAATTTCATCCAAGCAGTTGTTGTTCTTCATTTAAGGACTTCGTTTTTTTCTTGTTGAACAACAACAGTAAAACTTCGAATAGTGACACTTTACCTTGTGTGTGTGTGTGTGTGTGTGTGTGTGTGTGTGTGTGTATGTGTGTGTGTGTGTATATGTGTCCTGATCAAAGTTTTGTGGCAATATTGGCTAACTAATATTTTGATAAGGCACATTAATCCAACTAATTAGAAACGCAAGTATTGTAATCCTTGATTTCCGTCCAACAATCAGGTCTTGTGCATTGTTAGTCTACCCCAGGCATTGGTAAATTGGAATGCCCAGGCGGCACACCATTTCTACAGAATCGTCCTAGATTGATCCATATTGCAAAATACCGTTCAATCAATATCGTTGAGCCATCAACTGTTAACTGGACTGGATATGTGTAATATTTACAGCATTAAAACTTCCTTCCTTTCTTCCAGACAGACAGAGGTTTCTTTTATTCCTTCCTTTCTTTCTTCCAGAGAGAGAGAGAGAGAGAGAGAGAGAGAGAGAGAGAGAGAGAGAGAGAGAGAGAGAGAGAGAGAGAGAGAGAGAGAGAGAGAGAGAGAGAGAGATATTGCAAAAACAGCTCAATCTCTCAAATCACGCAACGAGTAAATGGATTGCATATGCAGAACACTTACGGCATGACTGTGTAACCTACGTTCTACGGGACCACGACATTTATCGGTTAAGTCGATATCATACAGGTATTATACAGGTACAATTAAATGTTACTATCTGGTCCGCGTCTTGGAGGAAGTTGATTGACTTGGAACAATTATATATATTCATAAAGCATTAAGCATTAAGTGGCATATATTAAGCATTTCATGGTTTTCTTTTATGACATGAAAGCAGAGGTAATAAGTTTTAAAATAAGTAATTAAAGACGTAAATAGTATAAAGTGAACGTTTGATTTTATTGGTTATGTAAATTTTTTAAAATCGTGTCATTGGCACGCTACTTATGAGATAAAACAACTATTAATGGCCTAGGATATTTGAGTAACTGTTTTGTTGTTGTTTGCGTTTAACGCCATATCTCGGAGCGAGATAGGTTATACACGGTGGCCAGTGTAACGGATGGCTGAAGAACCGGGATAACCCTGTAACAAATACCGACCATCGGAAAGATAATGGCAAACTTTTTTATATACCCACACTGGCCGATTATGACCTGAAAGCAGAGGTAATAAGTTTTAAAATAAGTAACTAAAGACGTAAATAGTATAAAGTAAACGTTTGGTTTTATTGGTTAAGCAAATTTTTTAAAATCGTGTCATTGGCACGCTACTTATGAGATAAAACAACTATTAATGGCTTAGGATATTTGGATAATGGCAAACTTTTTTATATACCCACACTGGCCGATTCCGAGTCTCGAACCTACGTGGACAGAGCTGAGATGGCATTGATTGGTGAAGGTCATAGTTTTGGACTGCTTGGCTACCCCAGTAAATTGTTTTGAAGATGCTGCTAAATAAAACAAAATAGCACAACCCCATTTATCAAGGAAAGTACAACGTCTTGTTGTTTTCAAAATGGTAATAAATTAAGAATAGTTATTATTTATTTACCGCTTTTGGTACGTTTGTATATTAGATAATATTTAACGAATTGTATATATATATATATATATATATATATATATATATATATATATATATATATATATATATATATATATATATATATATATATATATATATATATAGATATATATATATATATATATATATATATATATATATATATATATATATATATATATATATATATATATATATATATATATATATATATATATATATATATATGTACATATATATGTACATATATATACACATATATATATGTGTGTATATATATATATATATATATATACACACATATATATATATATATACACACATATATATATATATATGTGTGTGTATATATATATATATATATATATATATATATATATATATATATATATATATATATATATATATATATATATATATATATATATATATATATATATACACACACTACACACACTGCTAAACTTTAGAAGCTATTAATTGTTTGACTTTCCTTATAGAAACCTGTTTATTTATTAACTATAAGGAGAAATTAAAATCATTAAATGAATAAAACTTCATATCAATGATTTTGAATTTTAAACATTATGTGCATGCAGAAAGTAACATATTCCAACGTAAACATTTATGTTTGTTTTTTTAATGTTGATAAGATGATATTTAAGAATGGCTAGTTTTGTAATATTTCTTGTAATGCAGCTGGTGAATATCTTGGGCGAAAAGGATTGAATGAAATAATAATTAAAAATACTTAAGGGTATGTGCCATCTGTATTTGGGCTTCCGTTTATAGATTTGTTAGATTCTATTGCTTATGTGTTCGTTATGGGGAGTTTGTGCTGGCAAGATAATTTTCAAAACGAGTAATTAGCCAATTGCTCGGATCATGCGTCATAATGCATAACATTCACGAGACTTTAGGACGGTACGGATTAGTTTCCTAATATGGACACCTCCCCCCACCTAATTTCTTGACAGGAAATTCTTTTGATATTTTCATGCATACGTGTTGAGTAATTTAAGATACGAGTAATTCTTTGTATTGCGGGTTTGCGTCTCGTTTTGTATTGCATGACGTGAAGTAATAGACTCAGCTGAAAATAGTTTACTAATAATAAGCACTACAAATATGAAACAAAAGAAAACCATGCAAATGTGACATTGCTTTCGCGATGTGAGGTCATTATTTGATTAGTGGTAAATTACTGTATCATTTACACGTTTAAGAACTTATCAACTGACAACGACTCTTGTCTTGGGGTCCATTGAAATAAATGGCTAAATATGTACTATCACGCAGTTGTTTTATTACCTCGGTATAAGACGCCTTGCGTTCCAAATACAAATAAGTTTTAATTAACATTATATTATTGATTACACAATCAATGCTAATAGCAAGTATATCGAGTTACAGTATTAAATGGCTGATTCGTGTGAGAGAAAATATGACCACAAATATTATTTCAAAATGAACTGAGTTAAAGTGGTGTAGTCATATACCTGTAATCTGATTACGACATAATATGGCAATAAACATGAATCAATGTCGCTCTGGTGATAGTTAGTTTACCTTAATTATCTGCGCATAATTGTTTTCACATGTATATCCGTATGTGGCTGAGTGCAGCTCCACAATGAATGCATTCTCTTTGGATGTATAAGCTACCATACCACATACATCACCTAGACAGCTGTTATTGTCTGTGGAAAAATAATTAATCCCGGGACTATTTTTGCTTTGATTTCCGTGGGCCTTTTTTTTGAACAAAGAAAATTGAACCGTTGAAAACATCGTTTGTTCATAACAACTACTCCAGTAAAACGAGTTTTTAAAAAAATGTTGGTACATTAATGTGATGTGTCGAATTTTGAAACTTGTTGAAACTCAAGGTTAAATGAATTGTGCTGTCAAGTTAACATAATCAAAGCAGAAAGGTCTGGATACAGTTCAATGATTATTTCTTTATTTCATCTCTAAACATAAAGGGAACTACGTTTAGCTTCAGTAGATCTGACCCGGTTATTTTTTATGGTACAGGGCGTACGCGTATTGATACTCCTACCGTATCAGTTCAAAAGGGGCGCACGTCAAATAATCGCTTTTTTGTAAACAGGAAGCTAATTAAAGCATGTTTTAGGCTAGTGAAATCGATGACAGATACGTTATTTGGAGGGAAAATTTTATGAACAGTTATTTCTGATTCGCCAGGGAAACTTAAGGGCGTGCACATTGAGAAACAATTCAGGAACTATCTCTTGAAAAAATCCTTTAGTTCGATTTTGCTTGAGAGAAGACTAAGTCGACTCCAGAGACGCTCGTTAATGAGTAGTGTCTTCGAGAAATTACCAAAAAGTTCCAGATAAAGGAGACAGACTAAAAACTATGACTGTGTTTTTTGGAAAGAGAAAAACGACAGTAAGGTACGCAATCTTAGCTTCAAATTTTTAATATGCTATTCCTTTTTGTTTGATTGTTTGCAGATATAATATATTATGATGCACGCATGTATCGCATTCATTTTGTAAGACTCTATTGATATGTTAGTTATACCATTTAATTCTTTGATTTTCAATTATCAGTAAATTGAGAGAACTGACGGATTACATGTAATTAAATATTCGACATGTAGAATTGCGTAGTGATTTCAAGAAAATTTATCCTAATATACGAATGTGTCAGATTTTGTTAGGATATATGAATTGAATCTTTGTGTAGGATATGTACTCCTGTGAGGTAATGACAAGTGTATATTTATTTATATGTGACTTCGCAATATTTAGTTGCTCACGCAAGTTTCTTTAGGATAGTTAGATTTAATGGATATTATACCATAAATGATTGAAGATTAAGCTGCATTGAATAACCAAATGTAAATAAGACGTGTTGTAATTTATACCGGCATATACGGCCATGTTTGTCGGTAGAAAGCACGTTGGAATTTATGATGACTTTCCCCACGGGATAATATGACCTTGAACTAAGGTCATGTGTACCAACTTAACGGTAAACAACCGCAAACACAGAATATGTAAGTAGTTAGTGATTAGGGTCCTGTTAGGTCAGAATTGTGCAGTGTAAACGACCTAAATCTAAGCAAGAGAAATATTGTTTATATTTATATGTAGATGTGTAATGGTATTTGTCTAGCGTGAGAATTACTATATATTTAAGGGGACAGCTTCGTACTTCGTACTCCGAAAGAGAGAAAGGAGAAGGCTGAATACGGAAGGAACCCAGTGAGTTAAAGGGGAAAATACATCTACGGGATGTCAGAATTGTGAGGGTCAGAAGAGGACCGATCACGTGGTTAGACGTGGGAAACAAATCGTGCGAAGAAAATTGTCAGGTGATGCTGTCAATGCATTAGAAATTGGGCTCAAAGTCAACACTCGAATACACGATGAAAAGCGTAGGCTGTAATTAAATTATGTCACTGACAATCAGTCAAATTGGAAAGTGAATTTTGGCTATGCTTTAATTGAATATACGTATTAGTAAATAAGTTGTATGGGAATTGAGTTTTATTTCATTATATGTTACTTGATTAAAGTTTTATATTTTTAATTGTTGAAAGGGGACTCGTTCTTTTTATTTCTTTTAATACTTTGCTCAGCTATAACTAATGTTCCATCTATCCGTTCTCACTGGGAAATTACACCGCGGGAGATCATTCCCTACCTAGCAACGGCGAATAGAAAGAAGGAGGGTTTTAATGTTTTTAAACCCCAACCCCTCTTACAATTCAGTATTCTCCAAAGATATGATTAATGTACTGGGGAATTTTTTTGTTTCTTAATTTTGGTGTTTCACACAATACAGATTTAGGTTCTAATACAGAATGTCCATTTTGAAAACTGCAGTCTAGTTGGATATCGAAGAGTTTAAAGTGCAGTGATAAGCACGCTTTGCAGATTATGGGAAATGACACCGCCATATTGGTAACTGAAGCTGCATCGAGCAGGTGAAGAGAAACAAAAATATAAAATGGATTCGTATTAACTCATGAATTACCGGTACATTCTACATGAATTTCGACCGTAGTAGGAAAATAGATTTATGGAGATGATTCAAATGATCTTTCTATGTTTATCGCAAATTACAGCATTTACCAAGAGACGTCCGTCTCTGATGCGGAAGGTCGCAGCCAAGTCATACCCAAAAACTTATAAAAACAACAGCCTCGCTAGGTGTTCAGCATTAAGAGGTTAGTGTTTGGACTGGTTGGCCTGGTGTCAGGATAATGTAACTGGCTGGGACATGATGCAACATGTCAGCATGTCAGCGATATGATTCCCCAATGCCAGACATCACTATAAACTGCCACGCTACAAAAATTGTATCGATATGAAAAAATGTTAAAGCTACGTTAAAAATCCAAATCTCTTTCACTCACACACACACACACACACACACACACACACACACACACACACACACACACACATACGAAAGACAAGAAAGTAAACAAAACAAGCTATGTATGATACTCAGCAAGGTGAACGGATCTGAAATTGCCCCATAGTATGTGCCACTTCCCTCTAGCTTCTAGAGATTCATTTCTGAGCATGTTTTGGTGTGTTTGAGATGCTATTCGAAAGAACACCCCATTTTGTAAACCTCGCTTCATATTATAATGTTTAAGTTACAAAATATCAATAGATAATCAAAGGGTATTTAGAACTGGCATTCAGTTTGGAAAAATATAAATTTGCAAATAAGTGATTAAACGTGTATGTTTATTTTTCACGCCCTGAAAATAACACGGCATCGTGTTCTGATTTCGACGAAGATAATCAAAGACGACCTATAAAATAGGAATCAGTATATACATTAGATCACTATGATTATTGCAGTCAGAAACTGAATCTAATTGTTGTATTACTTTCTCATAATTCCTTTGCTTTATCATGTTCATTACACTACGCAGAAATTAAAAATGACGGTTGTGTAAAACGAATTCAATGAACAGTTACCGTCTGTACTCGCTTATAAGATAAGCAGATTTCAAACTGCACAGACCCACATCAATCGCATAATGCACCGGCAGATATGGGTCTGTGCAGTTTTTTAGGACTAATCAGTAGAACAAAGAGCAATTAGAATAAACAACAAACACCCTGCTTTACAGGCGCTTTATAACGGAAGATTATTTACAGGCCTTTTCAAAAACATCCCGACTTTGCCACACACACGTCAAGGGCAAAATGTGATTGGTTCAAACGGTAATACTTATATAACATCAATGCATCTGGTTCGTGATGTGACCTTATGAGCCAATCACATTTATCCTTTAATGTGTGTGCGGATGTTGGTATGTTTCGAAAATGAATGTAACTTGAATTCGATCCGAGTGGACTTAAGGTGACAAATGCATACTTCTTTTATGGAACAAGATTCCTGAAGTTGAATTGATTTATGATGGTAAGTAGGAACTTATATTTGCATCTACCAAGGTTCTTAGATTAATGATTAATGAAGGAATGCATTGTAGAATGGCAAACATGTCTTTGTCACTAAACAGCGCACGTTGTAAAAGAGTGCAAGTTTGTCCTGACAGGAAAACTGCACATTATTCGTAAGTTTCAGATACCATAACTTCAGTTCGGTGTAACGAAGAAAAATCAATGACGCCTTGACGAATACAAAAAAAAATCAAGGGTAAAACAATCTGTAGACAATGGTCGTATGCCTTCAATGATTCATATCAAAGAATTAGATCGAGGGTCAGGAATGGAACGAATTATTTGGAAGTTATTTACCTTCTCTCTGTTATAGTATGCTAGACAGTGTCTTATGTCAGAACTGCTATTAAATGTAATATGAGGTAATTTTGTCACTCTGTGTGATATTTTTTCGTTCAGGTTATTGCATTTATTTTAACATCAAGCCCACGTCTGTCACCTGTATGTAAGACATATCTGAGCTTCCCTACATTGCAGTTTTCCGGGGCTCCGAATGGCCGAGTGGTCTAAAGCGCTCTCCGTTACGGACTATTGCCATCTCACCTCTGCGTGGGTTCGAGGCTAATATTTGGCATATGTGGATATGTGAGAAATCTTGCCAGTAGCTTCACGTGGGTCGGTGGTTCTTTCTGCTGATTTCCCAGTTTCATCCTCCACAATTAATACTGGCCGCCATGGGTGAAATATGTCATGCCTATCATGTCCTGAAAAATGGCGTTAAGCCCCACTTCAACAACATTGTGGTTTGTCATGTTGCGTTGAGTCAAGCGACTGGTCGGTGACGAGAAATGGAGACAGTAAAATATAGGACTTCCATGATCACCTACAGCTGTATACCGATCGTACTCATTTATAAGTCGAGTAAACTACAAACAATAAAGTTAATGATTGCCGTAACATACTACGTCTGCAAATCAAAGTTCACCTTGTTTGTTATACTGATTACTCCTATCAAACTGCACAGACCCTGATCTGCCGGCACATTATACGACGGCAGATCTGGGTCTGTGCAGAGTGCAGTTGAACTCATCTTATAAGTGAGTACAGACGATAAATTTATAGCAACAATGAATCGATGCTAAAATTCTGTGCTTAGAACTCCAGTTTACTTAACAAGTAATGTTGTGTTTACTTAAAAATATACACATTTTAAGGATCATATTTGTCTCGTAATTTCATTCTTGTACAATATATTTATATTTAGGTTTTGATTCATTTAAGCTTCCACGGTGCGCAGTTCTCATATTTCCTCATGAAAAGTCGTATTATTAACAAACGCAATGTGATTTCTAATTTGCGAACGTATCACGGGACACACATAAACTGTATCATGGTAAGAATGGGTTTCAATACCACTGGAAATTAAAAGTGGAAGATAAGAAAGCTGTATTGCATTAATTTACCTTTTATCCCCGCCCCTATGTTTTCTTTGGGAATCTACATCGCATATCAATTCTTAATCTTGGAAACATGCAGCTCACGCATCGATATATCGATATATAATTACACTAGGCTCGATATCAGGTAATATCGATATTTTTCGTGATACTTTCGTTCATTGATGGAGTAATATGCAAACCTTATACGAATACGTTAGGCTACAATTTTTTTCGCCAAATACAACTAGGTCAATAATGTCCACCTTTCAGGTGTCTCAGTGGTTTGAGAGTCTGCTTCGGAAACGGGAGGTCGCGGTTTCGAAACACGGTCGAGTGATACCAAAGACTTATAGAAAAGGCGCTCAGCATTAAGACGTTAGAGTTAGGACTTGTCGGCCTTGTGTCTGGAGTGGGTGGAACATCATGTTATATGTCCCAGGCATGATGCACCAGTGCTAAACATCATTATAAACTGCCACACTACATACATTGTATCGATATGACTGAAAAATTGTTAAAGCTACGTTAAAAATCCAAATTACACACAACTTGTTCATTCCAAGTTTTGTACAACTAGAAAGCTTTCGATGCTCCAATTTTGCAATGGCAATCGGTCGCAGTTCTTACATACATCATCTTAAAATTTTAGTTATTGCAAGCAATGTGCTTAAGGCATATCTTCTTTACACCTCAAGTATAAACATACACTGTATACTCACAATGTTACTTATGTGTTTTACTCCCAGTTTGTGGAATGAACGAGATTGATTTCAAGTACAAATAGTAGGAGGCCGTCATTTCGAGACCTATTGATAAGCTGTATTGATCGAGTTTTTTCCTCCTTTTTTGACCAAAGCAAATATGTGATGTTCTATTTCTTACGTATCCAATTTAGTCTCTTTTTGTACACATTGTATCTATATTTAACAACCTTGTGTGTCGAAAATTCAAATATAATTGGGATTTATAAAAGTTTGTTGATTACTGCTATGTCGCCTCTGTCCAGGTGGATTCGAGTATCCGCCACGGCCAATGTGGGCGTGTGAGAAAGCTTTCCATTAGCTTGCCGTGGGTTGGTGGTTCTTATCGGAATTGTTCTGTCTTCTTCCTCCACCAGTCATGCTGGCCGCTTTGTATAGCTTATCTTGCGTTGAGAAATGACGTGAAACCCCATAACACAGATAACAACAACATCCAATAATGTCGACGTGAAAACGTCACTGAAAAATAAAACCCCAAAAGAACCCATAATTGTGCCAACCAGGGCGCGCAATATGGAAGTACGGATTGAACATATATAGTCTTACAACAGGCTTTCAGAATTTGATAGCTGAGATAGATCAAATTTTTAAACACCCCGTAACTTTTTCTACTTGATTGCCACACGTGAGTGCAAGGGCTATGGGTAAAAACCCAAAAATAATAAAAACAGAGTCTAGCCATCCACATAAACCACCACTTGTGCTGAAAGAAATTTCAGTTAAATGGTGTAGTGGGCTGAAGATGAATTGTTGTTGTTTACATTAGTAATTGTATCCACTGCTTACCAATGTGTCTACTTCAATGATTTCGTATTTGAACGCATTGGCTATGGAAACGATTTTGAAAACAAAGCAAAATCTGATGGCAGCGAGACTAGTACATTCGCAAACCTTTTTATGGGGTTCAAAATAAGGAGATATAAAGGAGCGCAAAAAGTTGCAAAACTCTATAGTGTCACAAATTCATGGAGTCCCTAAACAAATGCAGTCAGGCATGTGTTAGTCAATGATGGGGCTGATAAGAATCGCTACCGAAACTGAACTGTAAACTTCTCTTACTGGGTAAACTCGAAACCGTGTTCAATTACATCATTTCAAAGCAAATATTCCTGATACGTCTTCACATCAATATTGATTGTACCCAGTCTTATACAATCTGGTTTTATTACTGATATTTGGAATTTACTTCCGAAGTACGAGCTTACAGATCCCCTCTTGAACGTCGTTAATCAATCAAATTCCTTTAACAACTTTCAGTGGATAACAATTGTCAACATAGCTATTCTTGCAACGGAAGAGACTGCTTGGCGCAACACAATCAATAGACATCGTGACTTCTCCAGTTTTAGACACTTGCAAGCAGATATTCGCCCTTCTAATCTGTACTGCTTGCTAACAATACTTATGAACGTAAATAACCAGATTTATAACGTCCATATGGAAATTAAAAGCCAGGTCATGATACTTCTCAAAAATGTGGTCAGCAGTGTACCGACCTCCTTCAGCATATGGCCATATCACGTACATTAACAAGACGACTTTCATTGGTACATGCATGACAAGTTTAAATTTGGACTACACATAAAACTTACCTAAAGTAACAACAAGTCACGGTTCGCAAAACTCATAATAACTGATATTGAAATTAGACGGGAAAAAAAAACAAAATTTTACCACTTTACCTCATTATAGTTAACATGTTTTGTTATAATAAACACACAGAGCTGAATACAACAATCCAGTGGTTGTTGGTAAGGTGAAGCTGCCGTTGAAAAGTTAGCATGCGAACGAAAGTAACGTGGGTCTGTTAGCATGCGAAACGAAAGTAACGTGGGTCTGTTAGCATGCGAAACGAAAGTAACATGGGTCTGTTAGCATGCGAAACGAAAACGAAAGTAACATGGGTCTGTTAGCATGCGAAACAAAAGTAACGAGGTTCT
The DNA here is from genome assembly GCA_016746295.1 of Potamilus streckersoni. Lineage (NCBI taxonomy): Eukaryota > Metazoa > Mollusca > Bivalvia > Unionida > Unionidae > Potamilus > Potamilus streckersoni. The sequence goes on from JAEAOA010001006.1 coordinate 4,147,354, forward strand.
GCTTGAGCATGGTTGGCTAAACAAGCGTTGTGTCAAATTTACCTACCCACACGAAGGAAGATTTCCCGTGAATCGTTTGTTGTGAGAACACCTAAAGAAGTTTGTCAGGCTTTTCGTTTGTTCTTCCACATGATAGGTATGTGTGTCAAACATTTATTTACTTTGCCACGATTGCGAGCAAATGTGATTTACAGTATTCATAATAGCAAATTCGGTCGCACAGTTCACGTTTTCCAAGGCATACCCTTTTGTCATAATCCTAACTTGTCGTACATTTCCAAACTGTATTCTGTAATAGAACTAATTATATTTTAGACTGATAGCCTACGTAATTTCAAACTTATATACTCCACACCAAATATATGGAATTGTATAAATATTGTGGCTTCTCTGTCAGTAGCTGTAAAAACAAACTTTAATAATTTCGAAACTTGAGTGTAAGTTTGTAGCAAACAAACCTTTTCACCAGACCGAATACACTGAATATTAACGTAAACAGATTTTAGTACCAGAATATAATTTTTGATCGACGATTGTAAAATTACATCTAATGACATAAAATATATTGCACTGCTCGTATATTTTATAAAAAGTATACCTGCCTTGTCATGTGAATATCTTTGAAAATAACTGATACGATTGAGCTTATTTACACTTAGACATAGACTTATACAAAATTGTACATTCCTGCGGAAACGTGTCTTTTTGATTCCATAAAATTATAATGTCAATGACATCTCTTTAATTAATTTATCATTGATGATCTTCATTATTATTAATATATTCTCTAAGTATATCATCATCATTATTATCATTGGAGTATTCACTCGCTAAATCATCGACAAATATTTGCCTAAAAATATCAATATGTTTATCTTTATCTACAGAATATCACATAGTGACCTTTCACGTTTTTGTTTTCTTTATAAGATTCACCAAGTTTAAAACGTTGCTTTTTCAATATATTTCTTAAGTTGATTAATTTATCAGTAGCTTCTACTATGTATCTGAAATCTCATACAACATATTTGAGCCTATTTCAATAAACCTGAATGACGCACTGAAACGAAGCAGATATTTAATTTTTCTGTAACATCACACACATTCTATAAACCTTGTCATATAGTCCTAGAATTGTGTCTATTCATAAATTCTTTCAAATAATAGTTTGCATCAATCTGTAAAGTTTATGCCATTTTTATAATAAACTGCACTGGTTATTTAATATATTATCCCACACAATCTCTGACACAGTTAGTATAGTCACACAGAAAATATAGGTACACAAATATTATTAGTAGAATATTTTATATACAATAATCACATTTTTGCAGCAATATTTTAGTCATATAAAAAGGGAATCTCTCCTTATATAGTATAGTCGTAACCAGCAATATAGGCCTGACTGACTGTGAGCAGAGTTTGCTTTGCAAAAACATTAACATAGCCAATGCGCCAACGTATGAAATCATTAAAGTAAGCAAGTATTTAAGCACGCTGGTAATATATGGGGTTTAGACTTCGTGAAAAATTATTGAAGTAAACATTGTCTTCGATACATGTTTAAGCACAGAAGAGATGTAAGAATATGTTACTTCATAAAATGTTATTAAAGTGAATAAATACAATTCATCTTCAGCCCACCTTAACCAGCCAATATCCAACACTAAAATTATCTGAAATTCGCAGTAATGCACTTAGCAGCCTGCTGATGTGGTTTCGTTGGTTTGTTGCTGATTACATTGCATACACTTGCGTGTGACAATCAGGGTTAAAGCAGTAAACTCACGTTTATAGAAGGAGGTGATCTACGTCGCCTAACGAGATTTAAAAACCCCGTTTTGATACTAATACAGTTGTATCGCGCGGCTTAACAACCATGTCAGCATTAATGTTTATGTAATAAAAACGAAATTTTGGTGGAAAAATACTGCTAACAGCTAATTACAGACGAAATGTGTTAGGGCGGGTTTCACACGTTGAACTAAATAAATAAATATTCTTCGATATCATTAGAAGATTCCATTTGGCAGTGTAGACTTTAAACCTGGACTTGTATATGAGGTTCCTATTATATTTTAGCCTTTGTTTATTAGTACAGATCATCTTACAGAAAACACTAAGTGTTCTATACGGATAACGTCATACACCTTATTTATTAATGTGCATTATCTGACAGGAAGCATTACATTTTTTATATGGATAACGTGATATTTCCTGATTATTGCGCTTTCATATAGAGCTGTTCCACTTATGATACATGTCTAAAAATATAACTCAGCTCCTGTTATGAATTTGACTTTAATATCCCATTCTTAATTAAAGGATGCCTTCTGCAATGACAAAATCGGCGCCACTAAAGGGCACTGTTACTAACAAGTTCTCACACTACTGTGTTTAAATCTAAAGATCCGTCATCGGTACAACATGTTGTATACTCCATAGAACACATGATTTTTGGCATTTTGTACTTGAGAAACAATCATCGCACGTGTTCAGATACCTAAATATAGAAACTTAGGATTATTATTATTCTTACGCATATGTACTCTGATAAAGTTTACTTTACTTCCCTAACAAAATTTTATTACTTCGATAATAGCTCACCCAAGTCATTATCCCCGTTGTTAATCTTGTGTAATTGCACATTTCAGTGAAAACATAAAGCGCAGTAACACAATTTGTTTTATATTGTTGGTGGCTAGATACTATTCTAATTTTTTTTATAGGTTTTCTAGGCGAAAACCATAACACTGATTTCATTAATCTCATCCATACTGCATACAAAGCACAAAAGCTGCATCATTATTTATGTCATACTAGAACATGGTTCGCTAGTTCATAAGGACAATTTGTTTTACATTATATGCTTCTGTAGTCTATAACAGGCGAAGAATCAAGAAAAGAAGAAAATGTATATTCCCAGCCACTATATCCATACTATCCACCACTATATCCTTATTATCCACCACTATATCCGTACTATCTACCACTATATCCGTAATATCCACCACTATATTCCTACTATCCACCACTATATCCCTACTATCCACAACAATAATGCTACTGTCCACAATGTTTTGCTGTTGCCACTTAAACCCGACCAACTTTGAAATGACGGTTTTAGAAACAAAATCTTACCTCCCAAGAATTCATTTTCTTTTTATAAATATCCTGGGCAACGTCCTTGTGTTATTGCTCTCTTTTAAATATATTGAGAACAAAGAATATCCTCCGATATTTCACAAATAGTAAAATAAAGAACAAGACCATATACTACTGCACCCAGCATGAAATTAAATCTTTACCGAATTTACCGACCTCACAATCTCGCTATTCAAAATATGAACTTCCAGTGTTCTTACTTGAAGTCGGGTTTAAGTGCTAAGCGCAATAAGCCAAGCCCAAGATCTTGTACTTTGCAGTGCTGATTTATATAGAGATAGATAAAATTCTGAAAAATTACAAATTAATCCATATTATTAATCTTTCCTCGAATGCTATTCTGTAAATCGATTAAATGTCCAACTACGTGTGCTCTTTACCTTTCGTAAAATTGCAATATATTTCGTGTGTTTTCTCTTTGTTATTTGCTTCATATCCTTTGCAGGTGTTTGTATTCTTTGTTGTCCGATTTCGTTGATTTTATATTTGTATTTAATATTTGAACAACATTTAATAAAGTCTTGAATCTTATCCTTCTTTCCGTGAAATAATCTATAAACATTTCCTTCTTCATGAGGACTCTTTAAAAATTTCTGGTTTTCAAACATTTCTTTCAAAAATGAAAATATTTCTTCTTTTCTGGTAATTATTATATCATTGCTTTCTAACTTGTTCAAAATTACTTACAACTTTTTCATCATTAAGTCGTATTGACTGTCTGTTTACAACGGTTGGTTCTAATGGATAGATTGTTTTCAATGTTTGCATTTCTATTTCCTCGTGAATTGTTTTGCCTGAATATTGGTAATTGTAGAGTGTAAAGGTTGTAAACCTGTAGGTTTACCACTCAGTGGTTTCATATATTTCCTTCTTTTGCTCAACATAAAGGTTAGAGTAGTCTCTACCAGTTTATTTTAAACCTTCAGTGTTCGGTGATAACATTTTAACCTACAGTGCTTGGTAATGACATTGTAAACAACAGTGATCGTTAATAACATTTTTGAAACCACAGTATTTGGTAGAAACATTTTTAAAGTACAGTGTTCAGCAATAACATTTTGACCAAGTGTTCGGGAGTAACCTTCAAAATTCGGTAATAACATTTAAAACTACAATGTTTCTTAATAACATTTTAAACCCATTAATCGGCAATAACATTTTAAAGTACAGTGTTCGGTAATAATTTTTTTTAAAACCGTTGTTTTCGGTAATAGCATTTTAAACCCAGTATGTGATAATAACATTTGAACCTACCATAATCGGTAATAACATTTTAAACTGCAGTTTACAGTAATGACATTTTAAACCTAGCATTTGGTAATAACATTATAAACCTACAGTGTTTGGTAATGATATTATAAACCTACATTACTCGGTAGTAACATTTGAAAATACAGTACTTGGTAATAACATTTTAAACTACAGTACACGGTAATAATATTTTAATTACAGTACACGGTAATAACATTTTAAACTACAGTATTCGGTAATAACACTTCAACTACAGTACTCTGTAATAACATTTAAAAGCTACAGTTTTCGTTAATAACATTTCCTTCACACTACCTCTCTAGATGTTTGTATTGAATGTTTGCCTATTTCTTGTTTATGCATTGAATTGCACTCAATTTCACTGCATGCTTCTGTGAGTACTCTGTATTAGATAATTTATTTGCACTCAATTTCACTGCATTCTTCTGTGAGTACTCTATATTAGATAATTGATTTGCCCTCAATTTCACTGCATGCTTCTGTGAGTACTCTGTATTAGATAATTGAATTGCACTCAATTTCACTGCATGCTTCTGTGAGTACTCTGTATTAGATAATTGATTTGCACTCAATTTCACTGCATGCTTCTGTGAGTACTCTGTATTAGAGAATTGAATTGCACTCAATTTCACTGCATGCTTCTCTGAGTACTCTGTATTAGATAATTGATTTGCACTCAATTTCACTGCATGCTTCTGTGAGTACTCTATTAGATAATTGATTTGCACTCAATTTCACTGCATGCTTCTGTGAGTACTCTGTATTAGATAATTGAATTGCACTCAATTTCACTGCATGCTTCTGTGAGTACTCTGTATTAGATAATTGATTTGCACTCAATTTCACTGCATGCTTCTATGAGTACTCTGTATTAGATAATTGATTTGCACTCAATTTCACTGCATGCTTCTCTGAGTATTCTGTATTAGATAATTGATTTGCACTCAATTTCACTGCATGCTTCTGTGAGTACTCTATTAGATAATTGATTTGCACTCAATTTCACTGCATGCTTCTGTGAGTACTCTGTATTAGATAATTGAATTGCACTCAATTTCACTGCATGCTTCTGTGAGTACTCTGTATTAGATATTGGATTTGCTAGATTTTCTATCTCTTTCATATTTCCTCAGTTTTGTACAAATTATACGCAACTGATACGCGACGAACTGAAATGTTGTTAAATCTTCTCCTTCGTGGGATTCCTAAAAGGAAAGTAAAAATCAAGACACTACGCTTTTGTTTACAAAGGAAGGGTTGCTCTTCTCTCGTAAAGTTTGCTAAGAGCATGGGACAGTTATCTTTTGATAAGCTCTTTGATTCAGCGTGTTACTGTAATGTGTTAGTAACACGGTGCTTCGCGTCCGTGATTATTAGATTTGATATAGATTATCTACACAGCATTTTTAACTTTATTTTTTCCTTAGACAAAAAATAATGTTACTTTTAAACAAATGCTATCTCCTGTCTATAAGACAGTGGCTGACATTTAACGTTTGACAAAAACGTTTCTAATTTCAAGCACGACATAGTTTCAGATGGTACAATGCTCTGAATCTATGCATGGATCGTGTAATAAAAAAATGATAATAATAAAAATAATAATAATAATAATAATAATAATAATAATAATGATAATATAATAATGATGATGTTGATAATAATAATAATAATAATAATAATAATAATAATAATAATAATAATAATATAAATAATAATAATAATAATAATAATGGTAAAAACAATAATAATGATAATAATATTAATAATAATGATGATGATGATGATGATGATGATAATAATAATAATAATAATAATAATAATAATGATAATATAATAATGATGATGTTGATGATAATAATAATAATAATAATAATAATAATAATAATAATAATAATAATAATAATAATAATAATAATAATAATAATAATAAATAATAATAGTGTTGTGAAGTGAATGGCTAGTTTAATAGAAATCCTTTTGGCATAGTCGGTGATTATGCTATAATTCACGACGACTGCTGGTAATGTGCAGAGAACAGTAAGCTTACTGGTATTAATGAAACTGTTCAGATACCCCATCCCACAAAAAAACCCCACAAAAAACCCACAACAAAGAACCTTCAATAGCCCTGACAGAGATGCCTCAGATATCTAGAAAAATATAACTAATATTCAATTTTCTTTGATGTTATTGAATCACACATTAGTGGTCTAAAATGTGCTATTGTGAAACGTTTGTTTTCGAGATGGAAAGCGTAGTGACATCAAAACAGACCAATTTACAGATCGTAATACCGATATTTTGCATTGATTCTTTCTTCATTTATTAGTATTTTAGTAATCCATCTCTGTACAAAGTGATTTCTTTTGTTAAGGCATTTTACTGAAGTCAAATTACATAACTTGTGGAAAAATTGGTGCATTCATATGCATTCAATGAGGCGCCGTAAGGGAATGCATGAAATGAATCTGAATATTGTATCTTCTAATCTAGATGATATCAGTCGATTTTTGCATATCATTGTAATGCAAGCTGTGTGTGGGGTAATTGTTTTTGGCCCTATAAAAAGTGGGCCTTGGTTCATCAGTACCTTGAAGGTGTTGCAAAGAGATTGTAGTTATGCAAACATTAAGTTTTTGGATTACGATATCATCCTAAAAATTTGCCAAATGTATAAGGTCAAACGTAGATAAGATTACATTTATTTTTTACTAAGATTTCTCTAAATTGACATTGTTATCACGGTTTTTAAATGAGATAATTTATTTAGTATTTCATGTTAATCGGCAAGATGCATCTCTTGTCATAATAGGTTGAAAACTTCAAATAAAAGAGTTTAACTTCCGTTAAGGATTTAATTCTCAGGCAACATCTTAAAGAAGCGAAACTTTTGAAAACAAAAGTATGAAATCAACAGTTTCTCTGAAGTACCTTCTGCTACGGGAATATTTCATACATCTTGTCCTGTTAGTATGTAAACGGCGATAAACTAGCGCGACCGCTCCTATGGTCTCAAAGGTTCGAGCGTCTGCATCAGATGCGGCAGGTCGAACCCCGGCCAAACCATACCAAAGACTTATAAAAATGGTACATGCAGCTGCCTCGCTAGGCGCTCAGCATTAAGAGGTTAGTGTTAGAACTGGTCGGCCTGCTGTCAAGATAATGTGACTGGGTGGGACATGATGCTACATGTCTGTGGCATGATGCCCAGTACTAGACATCATAGTAATCTACCACAAGGCAGACGACGTAGCGATGTGTAGGAAATATTTTTAAAGCTATGTTAAAAATGCAGGTCACACACACAGACACACACAGATTGGATTAAAGGATGGGACATGACTAATTTGCTCTGAGACCGAGGGTGGTGGGTTCAGGTCAACATGACCTAATGCATTATTTTCTTTTACCCCTCAAGTTTATTGATTTCTATATTAGAGAGAAAGAACAATAAGAAGAACCACCCTCGGTTGTCATACTAAAAATGCTTTAGTATTATTTACTGCTTATGTGTGTTTAGAGATTAGTTTATCTGTTCAACTAAAAACATTGCGATCTCTATTTTATCATACGGCTGAAGTCGGATATGGAATAGAATCAGCCCACCAAGGTGTGAATAATACATGTATATTGTTTAACTGTATCAATTTACTGAGAAGCGATGTTTTTTAACTCTTAAACCTAAGCTATCATGTAAAAATTCAGTTGATAAAATTTTTCCTTACCAGTCAATCCTGTTGAGTAATCACGTCCTATGGTTTTATTTACACTTTTAAATTCATTTCTAAGAACGTCATTCAATGCAAGCTTTTCGCAGTGTCTTACAGATAACCGTGAAATATTTGTATAATTGGCGACCATGAATTCCTCTCCTGTTAGCCTACTTCAATTATTCTACAGACATTGCAAACGTTTTAGGTAATTGATTATAATTATCGTTATTTTATTATTTATTATTGCTTGAGTAAATGATATTCTTCAAAAACATCGCATAAACGCTCTGAAACTTTCTAAATTTTACCTCTAATTGCATGTGTATTCATTTAATGCATGTCTGGAATCCTATTTGTAATGTATCACTCAGTTACGATCTCACGATACTCTAAAAGATTAAGTACGCGAAAATGAGCTTTTACTGTACCAAAAGCACGTAACAATGCTGAAATTTAAATATGAAATTATGAGTTACATGGTCCATTTCATTTGGCACCAGTTTGAATTGTATTTGACAATGTTTTAATTTTCGGATAAAGGAATTAACGGATGTACTCAAAGTGATTATAAAAAATATCATATAATAGAGAGCTTCTAAACGAAAACGACAACAAAAACAGTGTTGTGATATTCATCATCATCATCATAATTGTCACAACCATATCATTATCATCACGACCACATCATCTCTATCATCATCATCACCGCCACATCATCATGATCATGAAGCAGCATCATTTTCACATTTTGATCATCATCACGTTATCATTGCTGCATTATCATGAGCAGCAATTCGACCACCACTTCATCATCAGCTTAACACTATGGTCGTCTTCATTATCATGATGGTAGTCAGCATCATGACAACAACCACCACTACTACACCATCATCAACATGATTATCATCGTTATCATCTACACCATCATCACAACCAAAGCATCATCAATATCATAATCATCACATAATTGTCATCGTCACCATGGCATCATCATCACCACCACCACAAGATGATGATGATCATCATAATCATCATCACATTATCCTATAGACATTCTCATCCTCATCCTCAGAACCACCACATCATCATCAGTACCATCACATCATCTCCACTGCCACCACATCGTCATCATTACAATTAGATAATTCTCACTATAGACACAGCACATTATCTTTAGCAACATAACCACTACCACATCACCGCAAACAACTACATTGTCGTCCTTATATTATCAAGACGATCACCACCATATTGTGATTATCACCTCTACCATATCACTATCGTCATCACAACATTATCATTGTCGTCACCACCGTCCCAACTACATCATCATCATAACCACAATATCATCCTCATCACCACCACATCATATCCGCCACCAAATCATTGTTATCGCCACCCCACTTCATCATCAACGTTATTATCACCATTATCATAATCATAACATTATCATCTCTATCTCTGTCACCACAGTCATCATCATCATTATCAGGACCATACCATCGGCATCACAACAACCACAACAGTATCATCACTTCCACCGCCACTAACGTATTATTATCATCAATATCATTATCATGCCATAAAGTCTTTTTTTTCTTCAACTTTTTGAACATTATAGATTAATAATCAATAACATGATATTCTGTGTTGGTCCGATTATAACAAGACAACTTAGAGAATTCAAAGTTTCATTTATGCATTACAGAAGTGATCTCAACCAATGGATTTACAGATCTTTCATCTGGGGGATTTAAGACTGATGGAGATATCGATAAGTTACTGGAAACTAAAGCAGTTTTAACACTTCAAAGAAACTTAGATATTAAGTCAGGTTTTTTCTTTTTTCTGAACACGTCACATTTCTTAAAAATATCTTATAGAGTTTGTTTTTTTTTAAAAAAAGGACTTAAAGTTTGGTCAGTTTTATCGATTATCGATCTAGGCCGAATATCATCTTTATCTCAATGACAGTTTTTAGGGCATATATCGCT
>JAEAOA010001006.1:4160000-4322500 GCA_016746295.1 Potamilus streckersoni
ATCGTATTTTTTTTTTCATTATATAAATATTAAGCCAAAATCCTTTGATTTGTAGAGATTTTTTTCTCCATTTTGTGACAGTGCGATTAAAGGCTGCATTACTATATGGATAAAAATTAGTTCCAACATTTTGAAATAATCTTCTTAGAACAACGACTTTTGTACAAAGTTGAATTATATAAATTATGCTTCAGATTGTATATTTGGTGGAATTAGTGCCTGTTTTCATGAGAAAATGAACATAGTTTTTTTTTTGTTTTCTTGCGACGATTGATACAGTGAACTTTGCTGAGAGCGGATAACACAGCAACAAAACAGTAGTCCAACAGTTTTCAAATCGCATCATCTTTAAACAATAATTTTTAATGACTGTGAGTCTAATTCTGAGAATTTTGGTTTCTACTTTTCTTTATTTATGCATTCAGACGTGATCATTTGTTTGCCCAGAGACTGCAGTCTATAGATAACATAACCCGCGCCTAAATTTAGATTGTTACGTAATTTTCCTCTTGCTATCAACACTAGTCAATGAGTGTTTTTTTTCTCTCTATCGTTTAAAGCATGATCGTGACGACGGTTAAAATCGCTACTTGATCAATTTCATTGTTTTATGTAATTAAGAGTTTTTCTTAGAATTGTGTGCCGTTTGTCTTTGAGTTTAACAGCTATAATACAGTGTGGGCGAAACAATGTCGAATAGAAGCAGATCATGAAAGTTCAGTCACTGACAATGTGAATGATTCATGTACAAAACTAATTGTGAAAAAAATTATTTCTTGATTCGTATTTTCTGTTGTTTGTGAAGTATTTGTAGAAATTCTAGATGACGCCTTCTCGTAGATTGCATATATATATATATATATATATATATATATATATATATATATATATATATATATATATATATATATATATATATATATATATATATATATATATATTGATGAATAGTGTTTACACATTTTAAGATCAATTCATCCTGACGAGAGAGAGAGAGAGAGAGAGAGAGAGAGAGAGAGAGAGAGAGAGAGAGAGAGAGAGAGAGAGAGAGAGAGAGAGAGAGAGAGAGAGAGAGAGAGAGAGTCTTGAACTTCGAAACTTTCCTTTAAATTTCCGGGTCTACCTGTTGTTTACTGCATATTAGATATTATAATTTTAGTCATAGACTTCTAGTTATAACTAGGATTTTATTTTGTATACATGATGAAAGTATGATGAACCTTTTAGAGGATTTTTTCCATTAGGTAACACTATTTTTAGAAAATGCTAATTTTGACATGGGTTTATGTAGAGCAATAGATGATCTTGTTAATTGACATATTTTTCGTCTGAGCTTTAAGCTCTAGCAGAATCAATTGTGTTGTGTTCATTATTTCATTTCGACTGGAATTTATATCTTCATATTGTTTTATTCAAGTAATTAATGAAAAGGAAATGCAAAAGTGTTCTTAAAAAAAAAACATTCATGGAAATATAAGTTTTGAATTCATACGGAAATTTTAAAAAGGATCTATTTCGATTCGTATTATTGTAATTCAACGAAAGACTGTTGCCACATCAGCATTACAGGGCCATCTCATGAAACCAACAACGTCAGCGTTAAGCTTAATTTGGATTTCCACTAAAGTTTATTCAGAACTTTAATCATTAGGACTTGTGTCTGTAATTCTGTGGGTATTCGGGATTTACTTCATATTACAGTAAGTTTGTGTTTTACATTTTCATTTTGTCTTCTTGAGAAATAAATTGCTTCTTGAAGTTTACAAAGCTGGTTTCATCTCACTCTGAGTATATTTCTTATGTTAAGACCATAGTGTCGCAATATTATCTTTGGCGTTCAAGTACCCTGCTCAAATTATATTTTATTCATGTAAATGAGATTCGTAAGACTACGAAAGGTGGTTTAATTACAGAAAAATGTATTTTTTTTACTGAAGTATTTGAGATAAAACCTGGAAAATTACCCTTGAGGTCATCTTAGCAAGTATTCAAGTTTCTAAACATCCACTTGTAGCTGGCCACCAATTCGGACAAAAAAAGTTTCAGTTGCCTTCAAAAAGACGTTTGACCGCTGATGGCTTGCCGATTCTAAACATTTTCTGTGGACTCCTATTACTATTAATACAAAATTATACTCATTTATGTTCGATATGGGAAATTTCTCCGAAATAGTTTGTAGCAACATTTTCATTGGTCTGTTATAACCTACCAAATAATAAATATTTGATGTGGGAATCATCCAAATGATGCTGTTGTGCATTCAGATATGATTCAGTTCAAACCAAATCATATATTGTCTCAAGTAAAAATTCAATCATGCTTCTGTATAACAACTGAGTCAGCTACTGTATAAAGAACTGAGTCCACATTAAGTCCTGCTAAGGTTTAAACAACTGAGTCTACATTAAGTCCTACTACGGTTTAAAGAACAGAGTCTACATTAAGTCCTACTATGGTTTAAAGAACTGAGTCTACATTAAGTCCTGATACGGTTTAAAGAACTGAATCTACTTTAAGTCCTGCTACGGTATAAAGAACTGAGTCTACATTAAGTCCTGCTACGATTCAAATAATTGAGACCACATTAAGTCTTGCTACTGTATAAATAAACGAATCTACATTAAGTCCTGCTACGGTATAAAGAACTTAGTCTACATTAAGTCCTGCTACTGTAAAAAGAAATGAGCCTACATTAAGTCCTGCTACCGTATAAATAAATTAGTTTCCCTGCTACAGTATAAAGAAATGAGTGGAAAGAACTGTATCTGTAGTAACTCTTGATTTTCTATAAAGAACTGAGTTCAAAATAACTCGTGTTCATATATAAATAAATGTGTCTGCAATAATTCGTGTTATTGAATAAAAAATCAAATTCACAGTTCTAACAAACCAACAGTACAATGGTCCAACAACAATGAAATATTAATACAACATAAAAGGGCAACAATGATCCAACAACAATGAAATATTAATACAACATAAAAGGACAACAAATGCCGACATAAAATGGCAACACCACTGACAATAAGTATATGTAGTTCCATTCCAAGAGAAGCATAGATAGATAGATAGATAGATAGATAGATAGATAGATAGATAGATAGATAGATAGATAGATAGATAGATAGATAGATAGATAGATAGATAGATAGATAGAAAGAGGGGTAGATAGATAGATAGATAGACAGACAGACAGACAGACAGACAGACAGACAGATAGATAGATAGATAGATAGATAGATAGATAGATAGATAGATAGATAGATAGATAGATAGATAGATAGATAGAAAGAGGGGTAGATAGATAGATAGATAGATAGATAGACAGACAGACAGACAGATAGATAAATAGATAGATAGATAGATAGATAGATAGATAGATAGATAGATAGATAGATAGATAGATAGATAGATAGATAGATAGATAAATAGATAGATAGATAGATAGATAGATAGATAGATAGATAGATAGATAGATAGATAGATAGATAAATAGATAGATAGATAGATAGATAGATAGATAGATAGATAGATAGATAGATAGATAGATAGATAGATAGATAGATAGATAGATAGATTCGCACACTGAGTCAAGCTATTACAAAATATCATTTTCAAGTACATGTTACAATTTCTATTTTCACAGCATTGCAACCTATGCCCTACTGCAGTTGTGTGATGGAGCTCTTCCTTGTCCGCCAGACCAAATATATCATAATGAAACACAAAAATGCTGTTATCCTGTTTTCAACTGCTTACCAGGTAAATCATCTAGAATTCTCTATGCATGCACAGATGAACATTTCGGTCCCATGAATCTTTTGATAAAGAACAAAAACAAAACAAAACAAAAAAAAACCAGGCTGAAAATTTTAAGGTGAAAGGGTGGTTGGGTAAAAAAAAAACCGTATCACTCACATTCTTTTTGGTATCCATAAATATGTGTCAGTAAATTGCGAAAAAGAAATATTGCTGCGGTAAAAATAAACAGGGCGATGAGAGACAAGGACGAGCCTGCGTGCGTGAAGAGAGAGAGAGAGAGAGAGAGAGAGAGAGAGAGAGAGAGAGAGAGAGAGAGAGAGAGAGAGAGAGAGAGAGAGAGAGAGAGAGAGAATGGATAGATGTGGGAGAGAGAGAGAGAATCAGCAGGTGGTGGACAGGGTCGAGAGAGAGAGATAGCGAGGGTTGGGAGGGGACTAAAGCTAGGAGTGAGAAAAGACAAAACGCTGAAGAAAGTCTTCACTTTAATTTCATTTTCGTTGAGTTGAATACTTTTTCTTGAAACATATTACATCTTTGTCTTCATTTTTTTCTGGTGTAATCTGGTTATGATGAAACTCTAACTTCCGTGAGCAGAATTTTAACTGCATTTCTATTGATGTTTAGAAATATTTATACTGTATTTGTACAGTATTTTTGCTATCTATCAGAAAAATAAAACTTTCCCATTCAAAGACGTAGTACTTTACGTACAAATGCTATTGGCTTAGTTTCCTTTCATTCTGATGTAGAGATGTACACTTTATATACGCCGTAAAATTACGTCGTGGATGTAAACATATGCATACATCAATTGAAATACAAATACGATAATACATAAATGTGAACCATATACATTATCTCTCAAGATACAATTTACTTAGCTCAGTTTTCTTTCTAGGAACAGAAGTGAGCCCTTGTAATGGAACTGATATCAAGGATACTTGTACTCCTTGCAAGGAAGATGCGATACAACCTCAGCTGGTTTCCTCACTGGATGGTATTAATGCCAACTGCTTTAGTAATCAGGATCAAGATGAGTGTATGACTGGTGAGATTTAACAACAACAATAACAACAACAACAACAACAACAACAACAACAATAATAATAATAATAATAATAATAATAATAATAATAATAATAATAATAATAATAATAATAATAATAATAATAATAATTATAATTGTGATGATAATAACAATAATAATGAGTTCAAACAGGTTCAATAAAAGATGGAATAAAATAACTCACAATGCTTCCATGAAACTGACAGCCCTACTTGGTGAAAACTTAAACCATCAATATCGAGTCAAATCTGCAACCATCGACGAACTAAAACATCAGCTCAGTTCAGTTTCAACAGAAGAACAATTGCAAATGTTTTACTCTAAATTAAATAAGTATCAACAAAGACTCTTTTCAAAACTATACAAAGTTAGAGATAAAAAAAACTTAGTTGTAGATCTACAACCAAATGATTGTTGTGAAGAAAATGCAATTGACGAAATTTTTTCTAGAAACAATCGTAAGAAGAAAAATCGCCGCAAAAGAATCGCAAGCATTCTGTAGCAAACATTAATTCAACTATTACTAACACAGTAGTCAACATCCCCAATTTAGAGCTTACGGAAGCAGAAATAAAACTTGTATAGAACGAATTGAGTTTATGTCCAAATCCAAAAGCAGACAACAGAGGGAAGCTTTAAAAAGACATCTAAGAGTTTAGCAGCCGACTAAGACGCAAAGCCCATTTTGCCTTGCAACCAACAAATAAAACAAAGGAAAATGTAAGCATCGATCAACCCATATTTCGAAGGAAAAATAACTGGACCCCGCCAAAAAGTTCAATTCGGTATCTTGAAGCCTTTATCAATTCATTTGAAAACGATACTTACAGACATATCAACCGTACTAACAAATAGTATAATTGACAAAAGAAGAAACAGATACCCTACACTCACTGAAAAGCAGAACAGACATTATAATTAAGACAGCAGATAAGGGTTCTGCAGTTGTTGTTATGAATAGGGAAGACTACATTAGTGAAGCAAGTAGACAACTAATTGACGCTATGGTTCTACTAAAAGCTGAACCATGATCCAACGCTGGAATATGCAGAAATTATCACTAATGTTATTCACGAGGCGTACCAAAACGGACACATAGACCAGCAAACGAAAAATTACTTAAGCCCAGAAAACCCAAGGACAGGTATATTTTATCTTCTACCCAAAATTCACAAACAAGTAAACCCTGGCAGACCTATAATCTCCGGCAACGGGTACCCCATATAAAAAAATATAAGAATATCTAGATCATTTTATGAGACCACATGTTTACTAATTACCATCATATCTTCAGGACAGGAGAGATAATCTCATAAAAAGCAAGGCAAGTGAACCATTACTGTCAGATATATTATTTGTTTCCTTAGACGTCACATCTTTGTATACTAGCATATGGCACAACGAAGGGATACAGGCGTGTAGAGAAGCATGGGAAACAAGAACTGTAAACAATTCACCCACACACTTCCTAGTCCAACTCCTGGACTAAATTGTTTTAAAACTCAGTGGCTTTGAATTTAATGAAGAAAACTACCTCCAAATCAATGCAACAGCAATGAGTACTAAAATAGCCCCTTCGTATGCTAACACTTTTATGGGAAAACTGGAGGGTCAGCTCTTAGCATTGGTTAAGTGTACACCATACCAGTGGGTACGTTTTATTGATGATATAGAAATGAAGTGGCAACATGGAAGAGAAAGCCTGAATGAATTCATATCAAAGGCAAATAAATTCCATCCTTTAATAAATTTCACGGCAGAAATTTCCAACTTAAACCACGTTTTCCTGGACACAACAACCAGATTGGTCGAAAACAAACTACATACAGACATCTCCTCGAAACCAACCGACAAACACCAGTATCTCCTCCCAACCAGCTGTCATCCAAAATACCGCATTAGGAACATTCAATATAGCCAGGCACTGACGATGAAACATTCCTAGAAAGGTCTGAAAAGCTGTCTAAGCATTTAATTTACCGATGCTACGACAAAGACCTGATTGCGGAAGCAATCCAAAGGGCTAAACAAACAAACCCCTATGACCTACTCAAATATGGAAAAAAGGAAAAGGCTGATAGGATACCATTTATCCTGACCTACCAGCCATACAATCCCAAAGTAGCTAAAATCATCGCGAAACACTGGCCCATCGTGGAATCGTAGGACGTACTAAAATTAATCCTTCCGAACAAAACCTGTAGTAGCCTACCGGAGACCAAAAAAAACTCAAGGACATCCTAGTCAGGGCGAAGCTAATGCCAATCACTAGTCAATCTGGCTCCTGTGGCGATAAAAGATGCAAAATCTGTCAACATATGATAGAGACAAGGACATTCACTAGCATAGTGACTAGAGAAAAACTAACATTCATGGTCCAAACAAAACGTGCAAAACAGAGAAATAACCATATCATATTTATGTTGATTCTTTGCCCATTACCAGATCGTTAGTTCAGTACCAGTCACACATGCTGCAGTTTTGGTATTACAAACATAAACTTGACGCTTCGTTTGTCTCCTTGCAGCCACGTGTTCGCAAAATACGAATCAGTAGACAGATAAAATAAATGTTGGAATGAGTGGATAATATGAGAACGAAACAAATCTGAAAAATTATTTCATCAATGTCCAGGCAAACGAGTCACGTGGCTGAAAAACTTAATATAAAACCACAGGTATCCCTTAGAAAGTCGTTTATAAGAATGAAAGTAAATCATCACTCTTTTGGCTTGTGCTTGCCTTAGACTGGTTCTTAGTTTCAGACAGCTTAGGCTAAAATGTCTGCTATACAAAAGCATAATTATAATGCTAGATATTACACGTGTCCTCTCGTGAATTTGTGTGAGTTCTTTTGAGGCCTTTTATAACACGATTACGTTTCCTTGATTCGGGTTTTGACGTCGTCAGAAACTACGAATATGTAATAATTGCCGAGATTGTAAGGTGCAACACATACGTATGCTGACTGCAGAACGGGTCAAGGACGTGTTTTATTATGTTGCTGATTTTTTATATCAAGTCTGAAGAAAGCAGAAGAAATCACCGTGTTATTTAACATGCATGTAATGCAGCCACATTTGAGTGTGTGACCGATGTAGCTGTTTAGATAGTTGTACAAAACCTATGATACTGCTTTAACTGGTATCTAGCTAATTTATATGCACTATACAATGTATGGTCTGTTATTCTATCATTCTTTGTCACTAAGGTTTATGGAGTTACTGCCCTTTATAATTTTCAATTCCTACAAATTATATATATATATATATATATATATATATATATATATATATATATATATATATATATATATATATATATATATATATATATATATATATATATATATATAATCTCATGTTTGTTGTAAAACTTTTCAAGATAAAAACTGAAATTTCTTTGAGCGTTTTTCAAAGGCAAACATGCATCTGGGAATTCCTGTATCCATTTCCAAATAATTGATAAGCTAATTTGCGATAATGCAGAAATCTTTGACCGTTCGGATATCCAATTCTTTGAACTATTATTTTCTATGAAAGTTTGAAAATAACGCAAATTATTTTTGTTATTGTCTTTCGGATAGTCCTGTAAATTTTACCATAGTATCAATATTCACACGAAGGTCTCTTCAAATATATTCAGTTTGATCACTTTTACTGTTAATATTCGAAGCAAAAGACTGTCCAAACATATTCTGTTTTACCAATTTTAATGTCAGTATCCAAAGCGAAGGATTGTCCAAATATATTTAGCGACCTTTATAGCAACTATTCGACCTATAAACCGAGAAACAATATTAGTTTGAAACTTTGCATGAGTTTGTTTCTTTTTCCATTTCATCCAGCCAAAGTTAAGTGCTTTTTTAAATCAGCAATTATGTTCTTGATGCGTTTATGTTAGTTAACTGCTTATTTTCCTTTGCATCTTCTCACGCAATTTCTACTATTTCACTAATAATTGATTTTGCACGCAGATCAAGAGGATTGCACCCTCACTAATTCGATGAATTGAGCGAAACAATGTTATTCACCCATGAAGTCGTTAGCTGTCGATTGACTGACAGTAAAATGTTAATGGTGTCCAAATTGTGAATATCTAAAGAATTGTCGCTTCAATTGATGCGAAAACGCATTTGAGAATATATATATATATATATATATATATATATATATATATATATATATATATATATATATATATATATATATATATATATATAATTGTTAAATTGTTTCCTTGTAAATCACTAGGTCACAACCAATTGAAGGATCATAATGCAAGTGTAACTCACAACATTTAACAGTTCGTAGGACAAGGTGTTTTCGATTGCCACACTACGTTATCCTATCATGACGGATACGAAATGTGTTGCTGTCCCAAGCTATTGTACCAAATCAGTCACACGATGCACATGACTACTATTATTAGTAACGGCTGTTATTTTTCTGTTTCTTTGGTATGGACATTCTGACGTTGATATTTTACACAAGGAAGCTTGAAATTGGTACGGTGTTTCTGATATTTTTCGCATGTTCTTTGTGTTATGGGAAGCCATAGAGGATTGCCGTACACAATTTGCCGAACCGTAGTTTCAAGTTACTTATGTGACTGAGAATACTTATATTTGCTACAACTCAGATTGATTGTACCACGTGATCCATTTACCTCTGGCATTTTAAACTTTAACTTTTTTTTCACATTTGCCTTTAAACATATTGGAAGGTGGGGGGTGGTAGTGACCGGTAATTTGTACTTTAAACTTGGTGAACTATTGATTTAGTTGACCCATGTAAGTAATGTCAGAATGAGCTAGAGATAAGTAAAATTCCATCTGTATTAATGTAATTATCTTTCCTTACATTAATTTTCTCAAGACGACTATCTTAGATCATACTTCGTCAGCTTCTAAACTGAAAAAATGAATGATCTTCCGTTTTTTATAAAACGAAACTGCCGGATAATGAAGGTAGTTTTCGGCTGATGGCGTATGTGAAACCGTAGTTCGACTGTATATCAACAATGAGTGATATAATAACTCTTATCATGTACCGACTTATACGATATTTTACGAGAAAGAGTTACCACAATATGACAAAACGGGATGACATTTATAAAGTTGAAAGGATTTTTAAAGACAAATGGACTGCCAAATAAAAAATGTATCCGTTGGCTATGAAATCATATGAGCATACTTTAAACAGCTAGAAGTCGTTTAGAAATAGTATTTAATAGATAAAAGATCAGCAAAATTAATATCTGCTAATAATGGGACTCGCGATTTATGCTGGTTCCATAACATAAGCCAACAGAAATCAAAATATCAAATAAATTTTTGGAGACCTTCTTTAGCCAATGGAAACAGTTGAAAACCTCGTGCAAACGTATGTACCAGATCTTACGACGTAGAGGTATCATAGTGTTATAACGTAAATGACCAATTAATGCATGAATTAGACCAGTTGTAATGTAATTTACCAAAACTAAAGCATACATTGAGTTAAATGCCAAAAAAATATTCCACCACTAATTGTTAACATCCATAATGCCTAATTTCATATCACACTGCTGTTAATTAAATAATCATTAATTGTCAATAATTAAAGTTTAAGTATCAACAAGTATTTCATGGATTGTATGTTAACAAATTTTTCTACATTTTATCTTTATATATTTTTGTTCTTCCTTATTATCTGGAGTGTTTAATTGAGTTCCAAGAGAATGATAATGTGATGTGGTTTGTTTTGTTTTAATGTTAATTTTATCATTTCTTTATTCACTTAAATGGTACACATTTCACAAACGAAGAAAACATAAAATCGTAATAGATATGTAAGTTTCAGTTATAATGATGCGTTATTTAAAATCCATTATTTTACAATGCATAATTTGCCAATCCAAGTAAACAAAATGGACAGCAAAGTGATTTAAAACAATATCACTTATGTAACTCGAAGCTCCTCAATCTACAACGTATGTATTTATACACTGAAGGTAACTCACGTATTTCAAACGATAACCCTTATTCTTCAAATATACCTTACACATCTAATTAACATTACTCCACTGATGGAAATAATTATATTCAAATAAATTTGACCAGACGAATTCTGACTGAAACTCATTCTTTTCAGGGGAGCTAATGCCTGCCAGGGAACAACCTCAGGCAGTTTGTGGAATACCATGCATCTGTAACTACAATAATTGTTATTTCGGTGATGACCCATGCAGATGCGAAATAAAAGACCAAAGGAGTTGTCCTGTTAATATGACTATGAACAAACAGACTGGAGGTAAGAAACAATAACATAAATAACGTACATATGGAAATAAATATTTACCCTTCCCCGGTATGTCAGCTGCTTATATATATATATATATATATATATATATATATATATATATATATATATATATATATATATATATAAAGTTGATAGTTCCTGAGAGAATATGCTCTAAAACATTTGGAAACTTAAGCACGTCAATCTAATCCAATGGTAAGACCATGCCGTATTTTCTACTCAGTTTCATCTCTCAAATACTTCATTCTAGTAATGCAGAAGAACTTATGTGTTTTTCATGTCACAGACGGAAATGCCCGAGACTGATCTTGTTGATGACCATCTTATGGCGGTGTGCTACTTTATTTCGTGCACTGACCTTCCTTCCTAATACATTTGACAAGTTATTTACAATTTCGTAATCCTTTTACATTTTAATATAATATGTTTATGGTTCTTAACCGGAAGTTTCAATGTAAAGTGCCTTTTCCAGGAAATAACCATATTAACTGGTATCGTCTGCTGATCTATGTCTCTAAGAAGCCATTTTACTTTTGCCTCGATGTGATACAAGCGTGTTATATAGTAAAACAAATTTTTCTCGTATATCAAATTTCCGTTAAAAAGATAGTCTGGTCTATTTCTTGAAAAGGTATTTAAAACTATCACAACATTTTAGCAAAGTTTTTGAGCATTATTTTATCTATCACAGTTTATGATACTCATTAATTCTACTTAGCATCCCTTTTGAACCCCTTTATGATGGTGCCGTAGCCTGTGAATGTCATTTTGTAATATGGAGAGTCTTTCTTTTGCAAAAGAAGCAAATTTGAATATAAAATTTAAAAAAAACCAACAAACAAACAAATTGAATATGGGTCGTTCTTCATCTCAACGTTGATTGCTTATGAAGATTAATTACTGAATCTCATATACTAATGTATTAAAACATATTTAGACTTTTCATTGACTTTTTGTGACAATTTCTGCATTGAGTATTTCTTGAGTTTTTGAGGCGCACTAGACAGCGCATTTGGTGATGCTTAATGTGTCTTAACGTTTAAGTTTAATGTCTGTTGATATTTTGATTTGTCATATATGTGTGTGTTGCTTTTTTATTGCGACTACATTCTTGTATTTGCAACTGTTGTTTCTTTAGTTTGTAATCTCCATGATTATGTTATGTATTTCTTTATTGTGTAATTCACTTTTGTGTAAAATCAATTTAATGGTGTACCTGAGCAGTGACATTATTTTGGTAAACAACCTAATATATAGCTAATATTTCTCTATGATTGTGGATTAAATATTCAGATCACTATTAATTGTAAAACATGTTTACTTCAGTTTGACTTAAAGAAAGTCCTGATTCTAACCTTGGAGGCTTCGAGAAAGGCAATTGCCTTTTAAGATAACAGCTTATTTCCAGAAAATTGTAAAAATGTGACATAGGTCAAGTAGAGGGGTATATAAACCTGTTTTCACTAGGATTATTCACTGAAAATATAAAGTGCTCAATAATACTCTTGGTCTAAAACATTAATTTGTAACTATAGAGAATTCAGGCAAGGACATTTAAAATTATATTATTGAGACACCTCTAATGAAACTTAACACATCACAACATTCAAGGGCATGGGTATATTAGCATATTCGAGACTACAAGCACATCAACGCATTCATTATCGGAATATATGTTAAACGCCTTTGGAATTCAGTTGGAAATTAGTACATTTGGACTTTTGATAGAACTTTAATGACTATTTGGGATTTAATTCACAATGTTGTAAATTCTTTTCAAATTTTGACTTTGTGTTCTATGGAAATAGATTTATTTGTTGAATTTGACTGAACTTGTTTTCTCTCTCTTTTCTCTCACTTAGTATAAGATCATAGAGTCGTAACCCTAACGTTATTTTATATTTCGTGTTTTTCTTCCTTCTTTCTGTATTTCAGTCTGTGAGTCATGCCCAGAATACACTTTCAAGGATAACGAAGGATGCGGGCCATGCATTTACAACGAAGCAGAATGGTTGTAAGCACAACTGTTATCCAATTAAAGCAATCTTTCATCATTTTTAATTGCTATTTTTACCTTTTGAAGAGAAAATTATATATCTAAATAATGGTTCATAAATGAATAAATAGAGATAAACAGTACAGTTTGTTATGTTAATAATATTATTCGTGTATATTTAAATATTTCTTCTGCCAGTCTTATATTATCAAGAGTTTTTATAACTTGGAGGTATGTAAAACTTGACGTATTAGAAATGAGGCAATGTCGATAAGTATCCGATCAGATAAATGTCATCGTGTGCGTCATGCTTTCTTTCAATTTAGTTTTGTCATTTATTTTGTTTTCTCCTGTTTTATTTATGAATTGAGTCACCTGTTTGTTTCTTCTGTTCGTGATTTATTTTAAATTTCTTCCAAGTTTTCACGTGGCTAATGATTATTGTCGTTGAATCTGTGTTGGGGTGTTGTAGAAGTGTTGAACGGTTCGGCATAAATTTGCGACTCTGTGTTTGGAATTATTTCAATTTTTGGTTGACAATCCAGTTGACTTATTTGTTTGAAAATAGTTTTGATGCTTTACATTTTCTCCGTAGAAATAGTTGACTGAAGGTACAGTCTTGATGCCTTCATGATGCATCGCTATTTGAATGTTAAATGTTAGTTTACTCGTCATTCTTTGTGAGATTTATTTTTATCGCTACTGTAGTTCTTGAATGATCTATACAATGGTTTCTAAGTATTAATTCCAACTGATTTTTCATTTTGTTGAATATTTAGTTAGGTTTCGCTCTGGTCATTTTTGATGAAGCTATTCTTGTAATACATAATTGGGAGTTTCGTTTTGCAGATTCACTAGTTGTTTAATTTGCACAGAAAAATGTTCATCTTTCTTTGATTATGTGTGTGTAACTAATTCCTAATGAAAATCGAAACTACGTCCTTCACGCACTGTTTGATGTTCATCGTCTGCATTTTTCTTTGTTTATCTACATAACTCCTCGTTGATGCTCTTCTTAAACTCATTATCATAGCTAATTTAAAAAAAAAAACTTTCTCCAACAGTCATTTGATCACTGAAATTATTGTGCCGATGCATCATTCCCGATCTGTATGGTACAAGTCGATCTTCAAAACAGTTTTCAATAATCGTACGTGAAGTCCATTCTCCTTTTGCTTTTGTTTTTGTTTTTAGTTTTTTCGAGAATCGTGCTAATGATGACCTTAATTACATGATTATATTAATACGTAGATCATTTGTTTTATGGATAAATGTTTAAAATAATCAGCAACACCACATGTTGGTGTGTTTACATTTTAATTTTTAAAAGACAAATCTGTATACAAAATTTTCAAAACCTCAAAAGTTAAATTAACATACCTATCATTATGTGCCTTTCAAGACCAATTTTGTCCTTTCTTTTGGACATATGTAAATAAGTTTGAAAGCTTATGTTAATTATATTTCAAGCATCAAATGAAGAACATCAAATCTAGCACACCAACACACACATACATACATGCATAAACATTCGCATACAGCGTAAATTACCTATAGGAAAAGTAGATTATCATATTTTGGGCATAAAACTAAGAGCATATTTAGGTGATAGTTAATGGATATACAGTTAGGCTAGCATAATTTATAAACAACTGATTAACTTTAAACACTGATACGTCAGTCTTGTGTATAGACTATTAATCGTTTGTATTGGATATAGTCCCTCTCCAAGTGAACGCATTGGACTTTGTTAAATTTTCCAAAAACTATAGACAGATTGGAATACTTATTTGCTATGTGCTCTGTGCAAAAAAATCATCTTATTGCGTAGTATTAAAAATGTAGCATTTAATAACTTGGCATTTCTTTCATTTTATTTCATTTAAATTTAATTGGGTTGGATGATTTTTAATTAGAAGGGAACAAAGTCATCGTCCAGAATATTGTTTCGTTTTAACAGATTGTTAGTTATATCTCTCAGTCTTGACGGATTTTACTGTTTTTTCATTTGATTTCATATAAACTTTCAGCATTACCTTCTAAAGCAAACGTTTGAAAGCCAGACTCCGATAGATATTTCTTTCATTGCAATCAAACATTTTAACAGTTTTGCATGAAACACAATTCACTATGTTTATTTTTGAACTGTCAAGAAAGTTTTTTCCTTCTTTTATTCAGAAATGCACACAGGAACGGAAGCTCCACTATATTTCCACCTTACCCTTCGAGTGAGTCTCTACCTCTCGCATCCCAAACTTTAAAAAATCTACTTTTCAATAAGGAACTTGTCAACGTTTCTAAATTCATTATAACAATATCAATAGTTATCCTGTGAATCGATTAACATTTTTCTATAATAATAATAATAATAATAATAATAATAATAATAATAATAATAATAATAATAATAATAATAATAATAATAATAATAATAATAATGAAAGCAGCAACAATACTACTACTACTATTACTACTACTACTACTACTACTACTACTAATAATAATAATAATAATAATAATAATAATAATAATAATAATAATAATAATAATAAAAGTTTTCTTTGTATTTATTTTGTTTTGTTTTTAGTGGAATGTTTCGTAACTACATAAATATTATCCCTCTCAGTTTGATGTTGCTGAGTTTACTATCCATTGTACAGATAATGCAGAGGTAACCATGAACTAAATATGTATTCACTAAATTCAGTAAACAGGCTACTTCTAAACGTAACCACATGTTTATTCTAATTAAACAATTACCGTTATTTCATTAGTTTTTATATGACCTACTGATAAAAAGTGCGAAATCTGAAGTATAAAATATATAACAGTTTAGCTTTTTCCACCTATTGTGAAAATACGCGTTTCCTATGTTTCAGATTAAATGCCCATGCATAGTAATTTGGGTCTGTAAATACAAACTAAAGAATTGTTGATGTTGTCTTATACTGTAAGTTAGGTTACATGCATGTACTATGTTTTAGGCAAAATACCCAAGCCAGCAAGCACCACAACTGCTCAAGAGGTCCATGGAACAAATTCAACCACCGATTCCGATGCCAATGTGTGTCCAAAGGACTCGACAATTCCTCCATGGCTGATGTAAGTAACCTTCAAAAGAAAGAGTGTTCCAAGGATTGATCTATTGTTCCATTTCTAATACGAGTTACCTTCACTTAGCACGTAGTGTTATCATACAGGTTAGAGAATTTTAAATTTGTACTCTACGGAGATTAGAACCCAGGTCCTCCGGTAAACGGCATCTATCACCTTGCCGGCACACACCAGTCCATACTCCATCACGACTAAGCATTCGGCGCCGAAAAAAAGTGATGTTACTGAGTTGGTGTTATATGCACTCAGTTTTTAGAAGACTCACTCACATGAGGACCCAGTATTTTATTCTCATCTATCTACACAGTCATTCCGGATTCCTATGAAAGAAAAGCGATCAAGGCATATAGGACTAATTATAAATAATTATAAATATATACCATTCAGAACGGAAAGTGCTATCCTTGGATGTTATATATATATATATATATATATATATATATATATATATATATATATATATATATATATATATATATATATATATGCACACTCTAACATGCAGATTAGTAAATAATGAGTTATTTTTCTGTATTTAAATTTCAGCTGAGCTAGCGTTAGCAAATCTTTCAGTTTTAAGGATTGGAATTAGCTCAAAAATGTACGAATTTGGCAGATTATAAGAATTTTTTATAATAAATACTTGAAATGGGCAATAATATATACCCCCATTCCGTGAAATATTTACACAGCTTAAGTTCAATTTGAAATATAATTTTATGAAACAATTTATCTTTTGAGTCCATTACTTAACGGTTTGAGAAAATCAAGAATTAAGAAACATGTTATAACATTGTCTCCTGACGATCTGTTCAAATCATGCATGGAAGTGCACTTTGAAAGTATTTTAAAAGAATTTTGGGAGACAAGACTTTGCCAGTTATTAGTCCACACTAGCTTCATTTTCTACTCTAGTTATTCTGGCAATACTTATTAACATCGAAAAAGAACTCTGTAAATAATAATAAAAATAACTAATAGGCACTGACTATTTCGTCGGGAGCGGTAAGAAGCCTACGATGTTTTTTATGGAAAATTTTTTAAATGTGTTGTAGTCATTGTCATGTAATATTTCTGTGTGGTAAAGCAGGTTTGTGTCTCGTACTCACCTTAGTTAAGATTGAATGATATTCAAAATCAATCAGTTATATAAACAATAAATTACGCGAGATTTACACAGTTGATTTTCAAAAACTTTTGGTTCATTCTGAACGATTGCATCACGTGACTAAATATAGTCGGCATCATATTAAAATGTGTTTTAAGTGGTTGTCAGAATTCTTTTCCACACATTACTCTAAAACCGATACAAATCTGTATACTTGGTTTTTAGAAATTGGCGCCACAGTACAACAAGGTGAGGCCGATGTCATGGGAAAATGTCAGCGTATTCTAATTTGATTTAAATTTTCTTTATGAAACAAAGGTCGCTACTTTAAAAGTAAGTTCAATTTATAGATGGTTCTAATGATTCATTTAGTTCTGCAATAGTCAGGTTACATACATAAATTTTAAATTACCATATTCTGATTTTAAACCTTGTATCAAAAAATTTTAAATTACCATATTCTGATTTTAAACCTTGTATCAAAAAGTATCTACGTCAAAAGTGGCAGGTATCATGGGATGATGCAATCAATAACAAACTTCATGCCATCAAACCAATCTTGGGAGAATGGACTCCTTCCTACAGAACTATTCGTAGGGAGGAGGTTGTCATTGCAAGAATCAGAATCGGTCATACATACATTACCCACTCACACATACTAAAAGGTGAAGATCCACCAGAGTGCGTTCCTTGCAATGTACCATTTACTGTTGAACACTTTATGACCACGTGTTCCGACCGGCAACCTACGCGTGATAAATACTATAATGTACACGACATGCAGGAACTTTTTGATACTATTCAAATCACTAGTATTTTAGAGTACCTAAAGGAAGTAAATCTTTTTTTTAAACTGTAACTTTTTATGACCTTACCCAAACTAATTTTTAACTAATACCAATACCAACTATTATTTACATCTTTTCATTAAGATACATCATTTACATCTCCCGTTGATCGTGAACCAATATCTTTAACTGTTACCAACATTTACCATTTTATATTTATCTACTATGGATTTTTTACTATATCGCTGGTCGATATTGAACCTTTTTACAAATATGACCTACTGTATGGCGCTAAATAGCCTAAAAGTGCTGGTGCGCCGTTAAAATTTAATCAATCAATCAATCAACATACATAAAGTCAGACTGACGACAAATTGTCAAAATCTAACAACTGTACTAACATTGCTGGAATACATCGTTTTGTAACTTGAAGGTTTGACATCTCGTACATGTTAAATTTCAAGTTTGTAACATATTTCTTTTTTTAGAATATAAACAACAATCGTATAAATAATACATAACGTGGTTGCAAATAAAATTTGTTATGCAAAGGAATATACGAGAGACTTTGAGACAACTTCGTAACAGTGTAAAAGTCTTCTTGTTTAAATCCTAGTTATTTGTGTAATACTTTTAACTTTATCTGTTGATATTTTTTTCTTGCAGAGGTTTTCTAGTTGTGCTCATCGTCTCAGTTATCATACTATCTACCATTTTGGCGTATGTGGTATATAAACAAAGAAGGAATCCACCTCACCACCTGTTACATCAGGTTATTGCTTCGAATGATCAAGGTTAGTACTCTACATACCTGAACAAACCCCAACTTTACTAATGTAGTTCTAGTTAAGTCCAAAGTGCAGACGTGTAATTGGTTCAATTTGATGTTAGACCTATATCTATGCCAAATAGTTTATCTTGGGTTGCATTTATTTTCGGGTAAAATCAGGATGTAGCAGGTCACGATAGAATTTTTTGCAGTCTAGTTTAGTAGTAGTGATGTTTAATTGCATTACAAAAAGTACTGGTTTATGGTGCCGATAAAAGTAATGTTCAAATATTATAAATATTGAATCTCGTCAAAATATAAGTAATTAATCTGAATGCATGAAGAATGAAACTTGATTGCATTATACATGTAGTACTAACATCAAGATTATATTTAAAAGAAACGCATGCATATAATATATTAGATATTGGAATGATATTGCCTGCATATAATACATTAGACACCGGATCGATATTTCAGGTAATACATTAGACATTGGAAAGATATTGCAGGTGATATATTAGACACTGTAACGATATTGCATGTGATAAATTAGACACTGTAACAATATTGCATGTGATACATTTGACACTTTAACGATTTTGCATGTGCTATATTAGACACTGGAGCGATATTGCATGTAATACATTAGACACTGGAATGATATTGCATGCAATGCATTAGACACTGGAACAACGATATTAATGTAAAACATTAGTCACTTGAACGATACTTCATGTAACACATTAGATATTAGAAAGATATTGCATGCACTGCATTAGACATTGGAACAACATTGTAAAAAATCGGTTTTGATTAAGAAAATATGTGATTTGGTGTAAAGAATTGTTTTGCATTGCAAGATTAAGGAAAACCTAAGAGAGAATATGAAAAGATACACACACACACACACACACACATACATATATATATATATATAAAGGGAACCGCTTTCCGTCTTTCCCGAAAATAAGTTGTTAGTACCGTATAGTAGATTAATTTTATATGTGTTTGCTAATTGTTATATAGGTGGTTGTCTAAAGCATGTGCATTAACTTGCACTATAGATGACATCCTATAGAAGTCATTGTACTGACATTACAAAACCTGCTAATAACAAAATAGTAAATATTGACATTATTGCTGATAATTTCTTAATTTCACTATTGATATAATAATCATGGACACTGTGACTGGGATGAACATCAGTTGCAAGACGTTTATAAACATTAAATAAACTCGGTCAACGAACAAGAAAATATTTAGTCAACTAGAAAAGTTACGTAAAGTTTAGACAGAGAATAACTGTTTTCGTTAAAATCAGTAAATTATAAATATTACTAGATTAAAATTTTGTTGTGAAAACTGAAGGCATGCTTTTGGTAATATTAAATTTGTATCAAGTTTTCTTGGGAATTTCTGTAAATTCTTTACTGACAGAAACTATGGAAGTATTGACAGAGTGAAAATCTACCATCGGAAATATTAAATGTCATTCGCATCATTACACAATAAATGTAATGAATGTTCACAACAATGACTGCATTATCCAAACTACGCAGCACCTAATAGTCAGCATATCTACGATAAATACTTACAAAGTGATGTTGTATTTACGAGAACACTGGGTACACCAAACATTGGTCTCATTATGACCTGTTGTCTATGAATTTACTTGCATGTCCATGGACTATAGCACCACCATTTTACCCGTATGAATTGCGTATTTGCGTTGTCAAAAAACGTTCCTCGACATTTCCAGAGTCCTGAAACGATATCCCAAACGCTTTTACCAAAATGAAGCGTTCACAACAACCTGTCCCACCTTTCTTTTGAAATAATAACCCCGTAAGTTTTGATATTTTGTTCGCAAGGAACGCCATGTTGATTTACTCATGTTATCCCAGTCTGATTCAACCTACATTAACTTCAAAGTTTGGACCTGATATGAATCACTCGAGTTGTCATTAATTCCTTTATTTTTTTAATTTTCTTCAATCATTTTCTATCTGCTAGAGTTAAGTCTTAGCTTAAGGCTGCTTTGTTTGTATTTTAGTGATTTTTTATTTATTTTATAGTGAATATAGAATTATGCTTGCAGCTAAAAATTGCGTGAGAATGTGACAATTGGTGTTTACCACTTTGAAACCGCATCTTATTAATGCTAAAGGTTCATTCCGTTTTTGCCAGGTTTTAGAAAGCTAAATATGTGTATCTTGTTTCCGGCAATATTCAATTGATTACGGTGAATATTGCCTTATTGTTTCATATCTATATATGAAACAGATTCTTCTGATGACACGAGATCAGTTTAGTAAAATTAGATATTTAAATTAGTTCTGACAATAATCATTACTTCCACAGGGTCAACGCCCATACCAACCACAGCAGGTAGGAACTATATACATTTATACCTGTGATTATTCTCTTATTAATCCTATTTTGTCCCCGCCATATCTTTGTCTCCGCCATATCTTACAAACCTCTTGCACGAATCTCAGATTTATATGAAAATGGCTCATTATTGTTTTACAAAAGTAATTATCACCAGAAGAGAAGTTTGAATTGATTTAATTTACAGCATTTTCTCATTGTTTGAGTTCACACATTCTAACTTTATCATTGTTTTAGTCCACACACTCAGATTTTATCATTGTTTAAGTCCACACTCTCGGATTTAATCATTATTTGAGTGCACACAATCTGACTTTACCATTGCTTGAGTCAACACTCTCAGATTTTATCATTGATTGAGTCCACACTCTCAGACTTAATCATTATTTGAGTGCAGACATTCTGACTTTACCATTGCTTGAGTCCACACACTCTGACTTTACCATTGTTTGAGTCCATTCGATCGGATTTTATCAATGTTTGAGTCCACACACTCGGTCGTTATCATTGTTTCAGTCCGCACACTTGGACTTTATCATTTTTTCAGAACACACACTCTGTCTTTATCATTGTTTGAGTCCACACTCATACTTTATTATTGTCTGTGTCCACACACTCGGAATTTATCATTGTTTGATACCAAACACTTACACTATAGGCGTCTCTGCTCTATCCTTTAATTTTTATTTCGGACTAAATGGAGTTACCGTCCTTTAATTTTCATTTCAAGTAAAATTGCACAAAAATTATAACTGCAAATACTTTTACAATATGCATTATTAACATATTCCATTTATTTCGAATTTCTTTATCTATTTACCTCCCACATCCCCATATTAAGACCCTCCCCTATTCCCATATGTATGTATGTATGTATGTATGTATGTATGTATGTATGTATGTATGTATGTATGTATGTATGTATGTATGTATGTATGTATGTATGTATGTATGTATGTATGTATGTATGTATGTATGTATGAGTCCTCACACTCATACTTTATCATTTTTTGTGTCCACACACTCGGGGGTGTGGAAGGTAAATAGGTAGAGAAATTCGAAATAAATGGTTTATGTTTATAATGCATCTTGTAAAAGTATTTGCAGTTATAATTTTTGTGCAATTTTACTTGAAATGAAAATTAAAGGACGGTAACTCCATTTATATATATATATATATATATATATATATATATATATATATATATATATATATATATATATATATATATATATATATATATATATATAATAGCATATGTGTGTGTGTGTGTGTGTGTGTGGTAAGTTCTGATAACAGCAACTTTCTGCTGAAAACCAATCTTTTTAAAAAAATGTGAAGATGTTTTATTTTTCTTTTCGTGTTTTGTAGTAAATTAATTAGTATTCCCACCTTGATATTTGGCATGTATACCTGATATATGGCATGTATGGAACACGTACCTTATATATGACATGCATGACTCATATATGGCATCCATACCTGATATATGGCATATATACCTGATCTATGACATGTAAACCTGACATACGACATGCATACTTCATATATAACATGCATACATAATATGACATATATACCTGCCTCACATCAGGTAAAACTGATATATGGCTTGTATACCTGATATATGGCAAGCATACCTCATATATGTCATGCATACCTCATATATGGCATGTATACGTGATATATTACATGCGTACCTCATATATGGCATGTATATCTAACATATGTATACCTCATACATGGCATGTATACCTGATATATAACATGTATACCTCATATACGGCATGTATACCTCATATATGGCATGCATGCCTAATATATATGTATATATCTTATACATTTCAGCTACACCTACTGAAAGAAATGCTACCTTTAGCGTGGAAAGACAGCGTTTAATTCTCCGTGACGAGCGGCCCGTCGCCCCGATCCAACGTAAATAAGTTACAGTACATTCTTTACTTCTAAGCAGTCAAAGCGAAATTGATGGACAGATGTTGGACTCAAAATTATCCATTAAAGATTACCCTTGCTGTCAGCGAATAACATTCGTTTTCGACCAGCCTGTAAATAACTGGCATATCTGTTTATGAAAATTGTAGATTCAGCAAGATAGTCCGAGACGTAGACTTTATACTTGTTTTTCGAATTCTAAGTATTAAGAGTAAGGTAAATGGCATACCTTTACTGAAGAACATGAAGGACTAGTTGCCATTATTATTGTAGTGTGATGTCAGATAATTTAAGCTATCAAGCTGAATCGCGTATACACCCAACATTACAGTGTTCAAACAAAGATAATGCTTGATTAGTTTGGTTTGGAGTTTTGTGGCACAAAGGCACAAAAAAGTGAACTAGAAATGGTGGAGGATCAAACTTTCAGCGAACGTGGCATTTTCTTATGCCTGAATAAGAGTTAATTTGTCTGAAATAAAGGAAATAATTCTGTTTTGAAATCATTCAGCCGTGTCCAGATTTTGTTACATTACGAATTGCATTTACTATGGCACATGATCAAACGTCCTGTATTGAATGGCATTTTGGAGGGAAATATTTTGAAAAGATTTTGGGACTTGCCAATCGTGAGAATGCCGAATTTTTACCCACTTAGTGAAGTATATCCGTTAGTCACTCGGAACAAGGAAGCTTTCTTTGGTCTTGAATATCTTACCTATGTAATATAATGTCAGCTGTTTACTGATCTATGTTTTGCGTACCTGCTCACAAAAATAGTACCACTTCAACCGGGATATGAATTGATATTTCCATAATAACTGGCTTCTAATTTTCAAGGACGGTCATGATTATCACAAATATATCAAAAGAAAGGGGGGGTATCGATGCATAATTCTCTAATTAGTGCTCAATCAGAAATTAATATCAAAATAACCAATTGCTATATTAACTTTCGAAGTGTCGAGACAGAATGGTTAAAAATGGAGAAACAAAGAAAAATATATAAACAATGTGAAGATCGTATGGATCTTATTGTCGCTGTTGGGGTTATATGGCAATAATACGTCTTATATTGAAGTAGTTCCTTTTGGTAGGGTTATATATATATATATATATATATATATATATATATATATATATATATATATATATATATATATATATATATATATATATATATATATATATATATATATGCCGAAAAATCCACGGCGATATAGTTCATTCATTGGTAGGTAAATATAAACTAGTGTACAACATTGTCAGTAAAGAGGAAGATGTCTGAAATATCAAACATTTTCAAACTTTTATTCCAGTAAAAATAGTTATATAATTTTGTTAATAATTTCAATGCTTTTTATGTTTTTGTGTTTTTTGTTTGTCTTGTCTCAATTTTGTGTTTGTCTTTAAAAAAAGGAATCGATTAGAGCGCTTAGGCTACTTAGAAACAAGTTTTGCACTCTTTGTTGTCAGTTTCTTGTTTATATATATATATATATATATATATATATATATATATATATATATATATATATATATATATATATATATATATATATATATATATATATATATATATTATCTTTCTTTTTTGTTTTAACATTTAATAATTCCCGGAGTAGCATAAAATAATAAGTTTTATTTTCGACATGAAGATAAACAAAATATCAAGTCTAATACAACATCCATATAGTGAAAATGAATTACGTATTCAAATATTCCTGAAAGTGATTTTATATGTATACAATATGGATAAATTATAATATGGATTTATAAACCTAAATAGCACACTAGCCATGCGATAAAAATGAACTCATCTGGAATGGTTACCAAGACTTGATATTGGCAGAATTCGAATTCATTTTATAAGACACCATCACAATAACGTTCAAGTAGCTGTTAATGAAAGTGTTTTTGAAAACTTTTGCACAAATTTCGCCCAATCTAATAGCTGTTTTTGCATTTTTCCCCTAATTATTTGGAATGAGAGGTATTTAGAGAAAAAAAGTGAGTCAGTAAATGTGATAGAAACAATAAACAGTAAACAAAAATGTAAATAACAAAAATACACTGACAGTGAATTCGTTACAGAATCAAACAAATTTCCGTTTCAGCGACGCACCATCCTGTACAAGGAGGATACAACTCTGTCGAGACGAATGGCCTTGTAGAAGGCGAAGTCTGTAATGCCAGCAAAGTTTGTTAAAACAGAAAAACAGAAAGCGCTGATAAAATTGTAGTTTTCGTAGAACTTGCCACTAAGCTGGCCAGACCTGATATTTAGCCTGTCTTTTGATGTTTGCGCTTACAAGAAAACATTTGAATTGTGCAAGAAAGCTCATTTTGCTATCGTAATGATTCATTATGGTCTATTATACTAAGCGCATGTAATAATTTCACATATCTCTCCACAATTTTCTGGCAGTTTCCCTCCTGCACATCGTATCTTCCATCAGAGCATTCACATAGAGAATTTTCGGTGGAAGGGCCTATTTTTATTCCGATTGGCATATGGTGGTTACTCACAGTCTTGAGCCAGCCAGTAGATGAGTTAGTATTGGTTGTTCTGTGTGTTCTTCGCAGTGGAAAACTAGCTAGGTTAACAACTGCGTTCTTTAAAAAGTCCCTTTCAACTGCATGAAGCATGACATACATTACCATACGTGTTTCATCTCACTAAGTCCAAGACTGGTCATAATATATCTTTATAAAATTATTTAAGAGAAAAAGCAAATGTACATAATGCATATTGTAAATGCAACTTACAGTACAAATGCTACACACTGATCTAATATGAACTAATATTCTGATAAGTATACTGCTTTATTTTCATTTAATCTCATGAATATATACTACTCAAAGAAAAGGAGCACTTACTTTCTTGTCCATAAATGTTTACTAGCACCACTGATATATTCTACTAAACTCGATATTCAGATATCCTAAAACTCTTGCAATAAGTCGTGAACTGTCTTAATATTGCGCATTATCTTCAGCATTCACACACTATTCAAAACATTGTGGACAAAATGACATGCAAGAGTGGGAACTTAACACTCAATAATACAAATATCGTAAACATGTGCTAATAATACGCAGTTTTGTCTTGTATATGTTTGTTAGCCTTCTTCTTTGTGAAGCTTTTTTTCTTATTAGAGATTTGTAGAACAAAATTCAATACATGTTTGACAAGAAATGTTTGACAAGAAATGGTTTCTGATGCACTTCAAGATTACTTGAAAAGGTTTTGAAACTGCAAACATTAGAGAAAAGTATTAATGATGCATATTTGAATTTTCCCTTATTCAGATATGATTTAATGACCAGACTCGGACATATTGGTCAGAATATCTGAGCCTCATCCATATAGACAAGTTTGATTCCAAATGTGGACCTATGAATGAAAGATATAGATTATATAAAATCGACAGCTAATTTTGGAGGCTGACTGACTTTGGAGAGCTTGCTTTTTGTATTTACGAGATAGGCATGATTTCGAATTTCAAATGTAAGTGTATTATAAGTGAACATTCGACGCTTGCATACAATAGTATTGTGTATCAGCTTGATACCGTTTAAATTCTGTAACGTAGAAGTATATTTGTAAACCATTTAAAGACAGAATTTAAATAAACGTTTAGGCTTTCTGTCATATCATCTTGTTAACTTAGCAATGTTTTTGCATGGTCAAGGTCAAGCACAATTCCAACTAATCACATATTGTATATGTTTTATATAATCATACATGTTTATACATATTCTTACTGCCAATTCCATCGCAAACTGATTTTGTGCTGATTGCAAAGGATTCTGTGCCATTTGTTCCTCATTTAATGCAATTATTATATATATATATATATATATATATATATATATATATATATATATATATATATATATATATATATATATATATAAACTGTGTTCTTATGAAGGTGTTGTATAGATTTTATAAATACATCAAATGTCTTCTTTCTAAATGTTGCTGTTTTTTAATAATATTATTTGTCGTATTTTATCTATTACTGTGTTTATTTTATGGTCTATAAACCGTACTTCCGTTACAGGCATATATATTGTTCGTCAATAAAGATTGAAAAGTGCAATATTTTTAGATTTGTCTTAATGTGGGAATCAAAGAAAAATAATTACATGTTAATTATTATAGAACAGGCTACTTTCAGATGAAAGAGATGATATGCTAAAGAAAGTCTAAAGAGTTGTTCTAAATACGAATTAGTAAGGTAACACAAAAGTCGAAATTTCAGGAATAATTATCTGAGGAAAATGATACTTTTAACTGTTAAAAACAGGCAAGTCTAACACATACTGAAGTATATTTTCACCATATCAAATCTATAAAATATACGCCATTAGCGGAAAACATCTAAAGTGCTATCTAAGGTAAGGAAGATGTTATCAGAAAGTTAACTTATCTAAAACAAGTCAACGTCCAATTAGATTTCAAATACAATTGTAGGTAGAGAAGAAATTATTAATCGCAGATTAAATATTCATCCAGTTCAAGAACAATTTAAGTATATAAGGAACCGGTGCCAACATATCTTTTCGGATTACCTTGGATATTCTGATCTGATGAAGCTATAAGTTTGTAATGATCACTCTGCGATTTTGTTAGCAAAATGTTTTAATTGTGACTCTCATGTCTTTTTGTTTGCGATAGCACACGAATGCATTGTAAAGGATATATAAATAAAAACCTAAAACGATTACGTAACGTATTCACCACAAGTTAGAAGTCGATTGTTTGCAAATTGCTAGAAGGAAGTTTGAAAGAGATGCATGGAGTTGCCTCCCTGTCTAGTGAGACAAGGCATAAGTGTTAATTGCGTTGGATTGTGAAGAGCTAATGAAATCACTGTCCTAGATAGAAATAAGCACAGTAAGTTACATCAGTTCCACAATTTTGTATTTATTTAAAGTTTGATTTGATTCCTTTTCCAATCTCAGTGAAGAAAAAGGTGAAGGTCAAAACGTTACTATGGCATATGTAGACACCGTTCTTGTTTGCAGAAACATTAATGGTTACTGTGTGTGAATAAACATTTTAGAAAATACTTTAACTTGGTGGATTTCTACCTTTGGAGATATATGACACGACAAAGGGTTGAATGTGGCACATTAAGATGACAAGAAGACCTTAATAAACTCGTGTCGGTAAGTAATTAGAAGAAAATAAAGGGATGCTATGGTGCATATGGACGCTAAGGAAAAGAAGTTAACGCGGCAATGACACCTAAATAAACCCTTACAAAATATATATCTTACAAGAAATGAATTCATTCCATATTTGATGTCATGCAGAATTTACAAACCGGATAATGAATTGCAAATATTGGATGGGATTTACCACATTATTAATAAATATATTTTTTCAGTTAGAAACATACTACTAAGATATTACTGTAATTAGCAGGAGACTGGGGGACCAAAATAATTTTCATGTTACAACATCGCACGGGTACCCAGGATGTAAATGGGGAGATGCAGTCAAGCCGCATTTGGATATATGCTCATAACTGTTTTTTTCTCAATGAAACCCAGTCGTGTAGCGTATCGTTTTCATTGTTTCAACAGTGTAAAGTTTGATGGAGTTATGCAAAACAAGTAGAACCCCTCTACCGTTATTACTAAGAAAAAAACTTTGTTGGAATTCAATTAAGACTCTGGTCTCCACGGATGTGCATGCAGAGAACGACACAAATCGACATGGTCTATTAATGTAAAGAGACGTTTATTGTGTTAGAATCGTGTTTAAGGGAAAAACTGAACGTATCATTTTAAGATACAAAACGGCCTTTGTGCAATGCTAGTGATATAGGCAATTAGAGAAATATGATAAATTTGATACATGATAAAGAATACGAACGTGGATAACAAATACCTAAAGTCTATACAAGACAATTATTATTTATAAGACTCATAAATTATTATCACCGATATTTTCTCCAGTCATCAAAACAAAAAGAGGATGAAGAGTTTTTGAAATATACCTTGTTCATTTCGTCTATGGCAGTTTAAAAATAGACGTAAAAGTAGGGTCGATTTTGATTAGATGTTTTTGTAATGCTTATAGAATGTTACAATAGAAACCTATTGGCGAGATCAATGCTTACATAAACTTGTCAATGAATATAGAAGTACATTATCAGTCAAAACATCTGAACAAGATGGAGTCATCCATGATCTAAGTAATTTCACTTTATTTTGAAGAAAACTTAAGATTTACATTAGTGAAACGAATCAGTATATAACTGAAGAAACATTCTAGTATTAGCTTATACATGGACTAATTTTTAACTGACAATGTGCTAATTACAGAAACTTAGACTTTGAAACTTCAATAGTCTTCTGACATTTGATGATGAGGAAATCCAGCAAAGTGAGAATTATCGCGATAGTTTTGTAGGATTCATGTTTTAGCTCACCCTTCACGCAAACATTGATATGGATTACTTTCAGAAAGAACTTAAACTTGTGTCGTTCAGCTTTGATTCGGTTGGAATAAATTGTACAAAATGTAACCAATAGTTTCAGAATGAGTAGAACACATTCTTTACATTCATTTATTTTCTTCGTATTTATCTATTTTCGTATTTGTCTTTCAAACGTATCACAGGATTCGATTCACGTACAAAAGACAGAGACATTATCAAGACTATAAAGAACACCCAAAAGACCACACAATTCTGTTTTGAATGGCCAGGTGTCCTTCATATCGAGAATAAAATAAGCGAAAAACGTAAAAGAGTTTAAACACGTCCTTCACTAAATAAGTATTCAATATATGCAGGTAACTATTATGATAGAGATCATTGTAGCTTAAATCGTTGGTTCTATGCTGCCTTACTGATGTATGCAACAAATTCTACTTAAAAGACGATTTATCCAGCCGTATGTTTCCGGTCTCAATTATCATATCTTCGATATGGTGACAGCTTGAGAATGACGTGCATCCGGTTTTATTCCGTTGGTTCCATTTTTTGTGGGTTTCATACATGTTCCAAGGCAACACTTTAAGTGATCAAGGTAAAATGTATTTAAGTAACAGACATATACCCTATTTCAAGTTACAACGAAATGGAAACTTGTTGCAAAATCAGCAAAATCCGAAAAGAGAAATGAATTAACAGTAAGATATGAACAAGAAATATACAAATAGTTTAACCTTTACAGCTACCTAAGCATATGAAATATAGATTTACATGCATACCAGAAGACTTGTTTTGCGATGTTAATGTCCTCAGTAGGGTAAGATATTTCAAATGGCAATGAGTGTGAACAATATAGAAAAACAAACTGAAGAAGTTAAAACAAACCAGGATTGCAAATTTGTAAATATCACAAGACAAGAGGGGAAGAAAGAAAACAACTAACAGAAACACTATAGCTAGTAACAATACATTACAAGTAAATAAAACGTGATAGGGGACTACAATGAAGACCATGTTTTAAGAATATGTTCATCAAATTACAGACGAAAATGCCCATTGTTTATTTGCAGAGTAATTTGGTTGCACTATTTACTGCTTTATAAAGCTTTATATCCTGTTTTAGCGAAATCAAACATAAACTCTGTAGAAAATATACGGTAACTATTAGAACCAATTTATCGAGGGACAGATACTGAAATATCACCCTTAGAGAGTGATGCGGAGGAAACAAAGAAGTATCTACAAAATTGCAACAAACTGAAATGAAAACTTTATCAGTTGCACAAAAGAATTAAATGACCAAAAGAGAGATAATGATAAAGATAGCAATAAATAAGCTAATGAATTGAAAACATGCATGACAAAACTTTACAAGATAGGCTGAATGAAGTGAATACTAGTTTTTCGCATTTTTCCATTGGAATGATAACTTTGAAGAGGTATATAAAAATATAGCATACATCAATAAGAAGGCTTGTATAACTGGAAGTATGATTTGAGCTATGAAGACGATGTACGATTTATGAATTTCTGCTTTAAATGCAAAATACATAACATTTAAATGGAAATTAAATACGGACTCTTACCAGCTCACAAATGAATAATCTGCTACAATAAAAAAGTTCTAACACTAATGTATGTCAAGATAAAGAAAATCGTAAAAACAATGGTGCCGTACAAATAAGTATTAATAATTTAGAAAAGTAAGAAGATTTTTTAATGCTGCAGACGCAATATTTTTGGACTATTAATTTGGTCCTAATGGATGTCGAGCCTGCTTAGACTATTCAGGACCGGATGAGGTTTTTGGGGGTTTTCCGGACATAAAAGTCTAACAAATAAACCCAAACCTTAAAACGTACACTCACACAAAGATACATCCACTTGTCATTTTAAATTTGTTCTTGTGCACGTTTATTGGGTATTATGCACACTTTGAGTAAATAGACAAAAATAATTTTGCGTTGGCGATCTTTCGAGGTAAGTCAGGGCCTTTTTTTTAAATGTTTGAAACCACTACACCCCCAATACTTTACCTGATCTGCTCCCCCCTTATGTATATATATATATATATATATATATATATATATATATATATATATATATATATATATATATATATATATATATATATATATATATATATATATATATATTGAATATCAGTTGTTTGAATTTAATATTATTGTCTTGGTAGTTATTAAGACACTTCAATTGCTCCATTATCATATTTTACTTTATATGATTGTGTCGTTGGACCATTCCTGTGGCCTAGTGGCTAGAGCGTCTACCTCTGATGCGGGAGGTCGTGGGTTCGAACCCCGGCCGAGCCATACCAATGACTTATAAGAATGGTACTAGCAGCTGTCTTGCGGAGCGCTCAACATTAAGAGGTTAGTATTAGGACTGGTTTGCTTGGTATCGGGATAATGTGACTTGGTGGAACATCATGCTAAATGTCAGTGCCATGATGCCCCAGTGCTAGACATCACTAAAAACAGTCACACTTCAGATATCGTAACGATATGCTTGAAAACTTGTTAATAGAGTGTATAGGATCGATAATTAAAACAATATTCTAAATATTAAAACAATAATAAAATTTATTAAAGAAGCTGGACAAAAAGGTGCCGTGGAACTTCTGGATCCAGAAAATTGACTAAAATTCTTTACAGAAACATAACTGCAAGAGTACTGCAATGGTGCTGTCACGGAACTATTCGATATACAGAGGTCAGTACGGCAAGGCTGCCCTCTGTTCATGCTATTATACGAAATAGCAATTGAAATACTAAGTATAAAAATAAGAGAAAAAAATACTTATAGAAGGAATTAAGATCCCAAATATGAGATAAGGGTTTAAAATGCTCCAACACGCTGATGATTGTACAAACTTTATAAAAGACCCGAATTCTTTTAAACACCTCGAAAAAGAATATGAAAATTTTGGAAAAGCTTTTAGGTAGAAACAATTAACCATGACAAAACAGGAATTTTAAAAATAGGAAACTACTGTGGGAACCACCCTGGCCTTCCGCCCAACTTAATCAAAGACAGGGTCAAAACCTTAGGTATTTACTTTGGTAAAAATAAAGAAAAAGAAAACTTACAAAATATTAAAGATAAAGAAAATAAAAAAATTCCCATGTGGGCACAAACGCCACTAAGTATCATGGAGCGAGCACAAGTTGCTAAAACTTATTGTCACTCAAATATAAACTACGTTTTAAAATCATTAGATTTAAAATTCCAGGTTTTAAAAGATTGGTCGGAAATCAAATCTTTAAAAATGCAAAGTATCATTTTTAAATATCTCTATAATGACTGGGGAGGTTGTGAAAAGGATAGAAATGTTTACAATTATACCAAAATACCCCCATGTAAAATCAGTATCTTTAGTAAAATTCATGGAATGGTTAAATGTAATAGCAAAAAAGGTGAAAGCGAAAGAATTATCAAAGCTATATCTCAATCTAATATATATCAGAGAAATAAAATTTTATATTTGGACAAAAAATTTGGACAAAAACTTTTTGATTTAATTAACTATATAATATATACTATGAAGAAATGTGGACAGGTTATATTTAGAAAATAACCTGTTACTTCCAATTTTAGATTTAGATTAAAATCAGATAGGGAAACTCATCTTTTAGATAACACACGGAATAAAAATACCCCACTCAAATTGTGTTTTTGAAAATTCTTTTCTAAAATTAAATGCACTTGCAACACTTTCATGGGGGATACACAAAAACATTTTTTCATTTTCTGGCTTCCCCCCAAAAAACATTTTTATAGCTACATTAAAAATCCAAAACACACACACACACACAAGTGCATATATATATATATACATATATATATATATATATATATATATATATATATATATATATATATATATATATATATATATGTGTGTGTGTGTGTGTGTATGTGTGTGTGTGTGTGATCAGATTTGGTGGTTTTGTCATAATTGTAACTTTTGTCACCGATAGGTTAAAAATTTGATCGGGTGCAAGTCCATTATAAGTTTTTCCATCTATGCAAGGTTATTAATGCGCATAGCCAAGGACAACTATAAATAAAGTCATGAGTGTATAATAATTGAAGCATTGTTTTAAATTTACATTTTCAGTATGTACAACCCATTCGTATTTAGAGGTGCAATGGGAAGGCTTAACAAAGCTAGGTAAATTTAAAAAAAAAAGGTTGGAAGCAGGGAGTTTTGATACTTTACTACATAAAGTTGTACAGGATATTGATGTCCTTTTCATAACTCTTCTTCAAAACGACTAATTTTATCCAGAACTTGCATAAACATTTCATTGAAGCCTTTATATTAGGTCTTAAAAGCATATATAGCAGCATTAAATAAGAATGTTTGAATCATCTGCTAGAAAAAGTCAAATGATTTGTGTTGATTGTACATTTTTAGGTCACAAGGTCATTTTTCAGGACGTTTGGTTCTGTGTTTTCTTGACTCCGACATAAACATGATATCAGTATCACTTTAGCTGAGCTGACGATGGGATAATGTCACGAAATAGAACGGTTGCATAAATGCAATTTAATATAAGTTTCTTCCTTAAATTTAAATAGTTAAATGTTGTCATGACCACGGATCCAGGCCAGGTTATGTGATGACATGTGGTCAAAATAGATTTTGCTATTGTACTGAAAAGCGTATTGATTTTGCTTCCCGGCACAGTTATTAGCATAATATCTTACTACCTTCCACCCACCCACCATACATAACATAGTTTCTGTATATTTGTCAATTATTCAAACCTAATAATGCATCATAATTAAATAATGACAGAACAAATAAATGCTTGCAGAACCCCTTTTCATTTATGTAACTCTTCTTATACCGCTTTCCTGTTATAATGGACCATAATGATTTGATCTTGTCCTTCCTTATGTACGCCAGTCCATTCCCTGTGAAACTAATCATGAGTGTTTAGAAAAATCAAAATGAACACACGTATGTATGTATGTATGTATGTATGTATGTATGTATGTATGTATGTATGTATGTATGTATGTATGTATG
Organism: Potamilus streckersoni; assembly: GCA_016746295.1. Lineage (NCBI taxonomy): Eukaryota > Metazoa > Mollusca > Bivalvia > Unionida > Unionidae > Potamilus > Potamilus streckersoni. Next base: position 4,194,773 of record JAEAOA010001006.1, read on the forward strand.
TATGTATGTATGTATGTATGTATGTATGTATGTATGTATGTATGTATGTATGTATGTATGTACGTACATATGTATGTACACATATTATTATTATTATTATTATTATTATTATTATTATTATTATTATTATTATTATTATTATTATTTAACATCTTTACTGTTCATTACTCACTCTCTCTGAAGATTCTGCTGTGATGGTCAGACGTAACCTCAATTCTGTTCCAAGTTTTAATCAGCTCCGTGCTATTGACCATAGAACACAATTAATTTTACTATATTTTCTCTACATTTGTTTCTCAGTACTGAACTTTCCACTGTGTGACAATCAATACAAATCATAAGTTAATCTAAAACACCTTCAAAGATGACTTTACGGTTTAGTTCTTGTCAAGGCTTGACCTGCATTTTTTTGAGGGCTGAATTGTAAACAAAATACCAGGCAACGGAACACAGATTTCACTTCCGGATAATCCATGACCTTATTACTCAATGTGCACTGTTGCCGAAATACACACAGACAACCACACCATAAGCTCACATTTTAAAGAATAAACAATTGCCTTTTAATCCTTACCAAGAATGCCAAAACCTAACTCTAGTATCACCACCAATTTCAGATAGAAAAAAGTGATCTAAAAAAAGACTGGGACTACATTCATGGGTACAGAACCGGATTTTATTAATTGTGTACTGATTTCTGAAAGGGTCAATGTTTTTGTCAAACTTTTATATTTGCATTTTATTTTGCATGCCACTACTGTTTCAACTTCATACATAAAATCTTTTGAAATTTCCTTGCAAGCAGGACATGTGACAGCTGTCAGAAAGTGTTTAGTGCTGGTGTTCTATAGGCTGAATTTGAGGTCCAATTGTTCTAAGAAACCAAAACTAAATTTGCTATATCTTCCTTAATTATAGGAATTTTTCAATGCAGTAAAAACCTAATTGTAATACTTGATAAGGCCTGTCCGAAAATGTGCTTGAAATTAAAACATATTGATATATTAAATATTAAAGGAGATTTAAATAAATATTTAAATTTTAAAAACTTTTTATTTTTAAAAAATTAAATTTTTATACAAGTTATAACATTCAGTTTGACAAATTTAAGGCAGCAAAGTTGATTAATGAATGGTGTTTAAAACAAATGGTATTTTGGGTCTGTACAACTGATAATACTATTCCCATGGGTACTGAAGCATGATAGCTCACAGTGATTTTGACAGCAAATTGCAATATTCCTATCCAGCTGCATATAGGTGTACATACTTAAGAAACAATGACAGGTGCTATGTTCCACATTTATTGTTTCAGGTACTTGGGCAGTTGTTTGTATAACTAATAGCCCACTCAAATTTAAAGTTTTGATGGGACCACTACCATGTTTTATAGCAAATATGCATTCCATTTTAATGTCAATAACTATAAAAGTCAACAATGCAATACAAAAATATAGTTTCAGGGAGGTTCCACCTTACTGAACAATGATATGAATCTCTGTCATGAAGATCTAAGCCATGTCTTTGAGATGCTGTATATCAGTGTACTGATATGAATTCATCTTTGTCACTTATAGCAGCACACTGCACATGTCCTTATGAGACCTTGCTATCACGATTGGACTACTGGAGAGCTTCCAAATTGATCCAACTCTAATACTTTGTTCCATACCAGACTAGACCTGAAAATATATAACATGTTTCACTTAATTCTAAAAAAAAGGAAGATGTAGGCAAATGAAGTTAAAATGTGTTAGATATGCTGATTTCAAAATAACATTCAGCTTGCAAATATGGGTAAAAAAGGTAAACTTGACAGAGTGACACTCAAAGATGTGAAGCAATGGGCATGTATTAAAGTGATAAATGCATCCTAAAATAGATGAAGTTTTTACAAGCATATTTAGACATTTACATGGTAAATACCTAATCAGACAGAGTATGTATCATAAAGTTTAAGGCATTGTTGGAACGGTGGGGTTTGATCATTGGTGAAAACATTGATAAATACCAGTATACTGGAAAGTCAAGTTACAATGTACCAAATTAAAATTTATTACTATATGCAATCCTATTCATGAAGTAAAAACAATTTTAGATATTGCAAGTGAATACAGCGAAATGTGGCCACACAGATCAACTATAGGTACCAACAGACCCTATATAATCAACTAAATGTGAAATTTTCATCTCGAAAACTTGTAAACAAGGATGGATATTTGCATGTGTGGAACATATGCAATACACTTGTTAAAATCACATGTGCAAACATGATTCAAATAATCTGTTTGAACATTTTTAGTCTATTTTTAAGAGTGTTGGCTACCAAGTTATTAAGCTCAATGATTAAATGGAATCAGCTATCAGCTGATGCTGCAATATCGCCCTCTGTCAAAGTACTAAATTGACATGTGTTACCATACAGAGGCATATTCATGATGAAAAAAACATCTTGGGATATTTTAAGTGCACACAGTCAAAACTGAGCCTTACAGATTCACAATAGGTACTATGTCAGCCTAACAATGTCAACTTTTGACTCCAAACTTTCCAAAATATATGCATATTTGTTCATGTCAGCTATATAACCATGTTAGGATCAGTTGTAGAAAGTTTAATTCAAATAATCTGTTTGAATATTACTTATGTAATCTTTAAAGTGTCAGATAACAAACATTTTTAGTCATTAATAATGCATAAAGCAAAATGGATCATTAGAATTCCCATAATATCATTTGGACCACAATTCCGCACTACATCAATCAACATCTTAAAGAAACTGAACAATAAAATGGAATGCATTCTGTGTTCAACTTACATCATTTTGCTATTTTTTTTACATGCAATAGTAAATATAGCTGGGTAAAGTATATTTTCCCCCTCTGACCTGTATTTCATTCTCTGACAGCATAATATGATTTTGTAGAAAACTTGAACAGGTTCTAGTATAAAGTCTTCATCTCTGTCCTCTCACTAAATACCGTAAAACTATGTTAACAAACAATTACTGATAGCTATTCAAGCAGATATGTATTACTCAGGAAGTAACCCCATCATAAACACATAAATTAACTGCTTGGACCCCAAATAAATAGTTTCAATGACATAAAGGTACAAAGCAAAATTGAATTTTGTCTTCATGTATTTTAAATGAGGGTCTTATTTTCACTAACAAAGATATTTTCTCTGACAAAATTTGACAAATATCTATCATTTGAGCTTGTATATGGTGTAGGAGTATATATATGCTGATATCATTTGATATCATTCCCAATAAATATTATATATGTGTATACTTGGTGGAAAAAATTTCTTTTTCAATTGTTTTTTAAATTTCATTTAAATTTTTAAAAGTATTTTTTATTTTTAATTTCATTTTTATATTTTTAAAATAAATATACATAACATATAAACATTTCATGTGTATATCATTAATAATAAAGATTTTATATCAGTTTAAAGTTTACTCACATGCTTTACTGACAGGCCATAGAACACAATTAATTTTACTATATTCTCTCTACATTTGTTTCTCAGTACTGAACTTTCCACTGTGTGAAAATCAATACAAATCATATGTTAATCTAAAACACCTTCAAAGATGACTTTACGGTTTAGTTCTTGTCAAGGGTTGACCTGCATTTTTTTGTGAGGCTGAATTGTAAACAAAACACTAGGCAACGGAACACAGATTTCACTTCTGGATCATCACCATGACCTTATTACTCAATGTGCACTGTTGCCGAAATACACACAGACAACCACACCATAAGCTCACATTTTAAAGAATAAACAATTGCCTTTAAATCCTTACCAAGAATGTCAAAATCTAACTCTAGTATCACTACCAATTTCAGACAGGAAAAAGTGATCTAAAAATAGACTGGGACTACATTCATGGGTACTGAACCGGATTTTATTAATTGTGTACTGATTCCGATTGACTCCTCACTAGAAGGTTTCCATCAGTTAGGTGGCGCTCTACAGTTTAGGGGGCAGGGGTCAATTTTTATGTACAAATTTAAAATTTCATAAAAAATCAAATACACAAGTGAGGGCAAGAATGTACATATTTTGAGATACCTATATTAAAACAAAGAATAAAAATAATATCCACTTAACCAGAGAAGTCAGTGGCAGTTTATAGCAGAAGAAATTTATGCACCCCAACCCCAAATTTATACCTGCAATTTTCATGTCCAAAGGTCATTTTTGACACCATGTGGTGCTTAAAGTGCAAACACAAACCCTTTTCCTAGATGACAATTCTGCAAAACAGTGTGTACTAAACAGACTGATGCAATTGAAAATAGTTGTCATCCAAGCCATTTCTGAGATATTCTCCTTGCCCAAAACCTACTTTTTACTGCTATGAGAGGCTAGCTCTTCTTCCTAGCCAACTATTGGTATTTCACTATCAACATATTGCAGAGTAACTATGGAAGGTGTACATGCCTGACATCAATTTCAAGAACAACACAAGCCGGAAACACCTAGTTCACAAATATATCCATATTTTTAATTAGTAGACAAGAATTGCTGAAAAAGTCACACCATAGACTTAAGTTAAGAAATTTTACCAAATTACGAAACTGTACCCTGCCACCTTAAGAATTTAGCTCAAAATGGTTTATATCACAAGTTGTGTAAATATCACATATTTAGACATTATCTAGAACATTGGTATAAAGGAAAACCTTATGTGCACAAAATTAAAAATGGTATTACGCTTTTAGGAATGTGACTAATTAGTGGCAAAAAGCATTGCATTATTTACATTGTGAGTTATGACTGACTGCATTTCTTGAAAGATTTCAAATTGTTTCCAACCTACAATGCTTTTGGTCTTTGTTTACCACCATAGCATTAGTATAGAATCAAATTTCCTTTACAATCTTTTATGAATGTCAAGAATAGGTTTGGCATTTATAAATTTTAGAAGTAAATGACAGAAATGCAATGTTATTTGTCAGTGACAGAAGTGAAATGTTTCTATAAACCCTTCTAGGAAATATAAAAAATCACACATTTAAGTAAATAATGTGCTTTGGAAGTACTTTTAGACTGATATAAAACAAGCAGTTACTAACCTTTCATTATCATTCTGGAGATGCTAATAGGAGCATCAATGTTGTGTGAGTGTGTGTTGGGAGGGAGGGGGTAATCACAACAACAGTCTAGTTAATCTGGAAAGATAAAAATTTAATTAATCAACATTAGACCATGCTAGAATATTAACATGCAGATGTGTGGACCTAGTTAAACTTACAAAGGGACCTATCAAATAACTTCAGTAATGATACATAGCCACTGAAATTGACCATACATATACAATTACTCAATACAAGGTAACAGAAATCTCTTCTCAGACACCAATTAACTTACAACTGAATTTAATGATTTCTGGACTTTACAAAATCATAGTAAATAATAAGATAAGGTATAGAAGAAATATTTACAGTGGAAAATTCAGTTCAAGGTAAAATGTATTTCACTTGCTTAGTTTTTAATAAGCACATAACATAAAACAACTCCTGCAGAATCTAAATCTACCAGTCAACGTCTCTTTCTTATGCTCACAGATCAGAATAGGTATCTAGATGAGATTCAAGCTATTGTTTCTTTCAGCATGACTAACTGATTAATCCTAATATTCTACCATGCAAACTGAGACCTGCAAAAAGAAAAGAATCAAGTGATATTGATGTACTTTAAACATTCAATGAAAACTATAAGAATTTCAGAGGAGAAACTGTATGTGTATTGTCCAAGGCATGAAACTGCCACTTAATTTTAAGCTTTTCCCCTTTGTTAACTGAACCTAGAAATTTCAAGATGTACATATAACACTGAAACATTTTCTATTATCACCCAAGTGTGAGATATGAACCTCATGTCAACTTCACGGTGGGCTCATGAAGGGTGAAACTATATCGGAGTGCTAAAACTTTCATTCTTCTCACCAAAATTTAGCATGCGATATGCCATATGCATCATTATTTCTAACAACGTTCCACTGGTGACATTCAAAATTCAGAAGAGTATGCTTATGCATGATTCCTCCAAAGTCTAGCTGCTCCTGTGAAGTTAAATTACTTTAAAGAATGTATGTTGACATGGTAAGCAATTGTTTCTGTGTGTCTGTATTGAAATGTGAATAATATTCATACAAATAGGTGTGCAAACCATGACGACAACATTAAAAGCAAGACAATACATTGTGGTCACCATTTTGATTCCATATTTAGTAAGTTAAGTCCAAAATATGCTATTTTTTCATGATGTAAACAGTTCTCACATTGAGGTATAAAACACAGTTACCTCCCACGCCAAAGAGCATTACATACAACACTACGTGAAATATGGAGAAATGCACAAATATTATTTAAATATACACAAAGAAACAGAAAAGTATAATAGACATGGCTGACTGCACCAAAAAAAATTATCATTTTTGCTTAAGGGCACAGGGGCAAGTTTTTATGTACAAATTTAATGCCGCAATCAGTGACCTAATACAAAAATTCATAAAAAATTAAATACACAAGTGAGGATAAGAATGTCCATATTTTGAGATACCTATATTAAAACAAAGCATAAAAATAATATCCACTTGACCAGAGAAGTCAGTGGCAGCTCATAGCAGAAGAAATTTATGCACCCCAACCCTAAATTTATACCTGCAATTTTCATGTCCGAAGGTCATTTTTGACACCATGTGGTGCTTAAAGTGCAAACACAAGCCCTTTTCCTAGATGACAATTCTGCAAAACAGTGTGAACTAAACAACCTGATGTAATTGAAAATAGTTGTCATCCAAGCCGTTTTTGAGATATTCTTCTTGCCCCAAACCTACGTGTTTACTGCTATGAGAGGCTAGCTCTTCTTCCTAGCCAACTATTTCACTATCAACATATTGCAGAGTAACTATGGAAGGTGTACATGCCTGACATCAATTTCAAGAACAACACAAGTCGGAAACACCTAGTTCACAAATATATCCATATCTTTAATTAGTAGACAAGAATTGCTGAAAAAGTCACACCATAGCCTCAAGTTAAGAAATTTTCCAAGGGCCAAATTACGAAACTGTACTCTGCCACCTTAAGTATTTAGCATTAGAATTTTAAAGAAAAAGAATTTCCCCGGTTTCCTCACTAGTTATACAGGCTATTTAATAAAGTCATTGTATATCTTAGGTATTATTCAAAGAACCTTTAATTCCCTTTATTTTGTGTGATTATTGGGCGTAATATGGGTTATAGAGTATACAGCTTGGCCTTACTCCAGTTGTACATCTTTCAGAAAAGTGCTAACTCTACTTGCTCATTTCACTTCAGAGGTAAATTCTAAGAAAAAGAGACAACTTTTCTTTTTACATTTTATGTATTTGGCAATTTAGTCTTTGCTCTTTTAGAAAATGGTTTTGTTTAGTTTGGCAAAATTAATTTTCCCCATTTCAATAGCTGCCAAAAATAGTGTACTTTAGACATTTTCAGGTTGATTTCTGGAGCACAAGGGAGCATTTATTTAATTAGCAGTGTGCTAAGATCATTTACAATTTCCAAAAGTACAATATCCAAAGAAATTTCAGCCACATTATATGAAAGTAGCATATAGGTATTAACATGTGAACGTTAAAAATGCAAACAACTTCACCTTACATCACTCTCTCAAAAGTACTTAATAACTGGTGAGTGCCACCTTACTCTCATCTAAGGGGGATGCAGCTTTCTATGCGTGTGTCTTTAATTTAAAAACCAGGTCATTTATAGATATATACATAGGTGTTCTGTTCTGACAGGGATTATTACTAAAAAGCGAGTCTTCTGAATGATTTGATGCCATGGGTTAAAAGAAAATGGATTTATGTTTCCATCTGCATACCAAGATCAATCGAAATAAATTTATTAAATTACTAGTGAATGTCCAATATATCAGAACTGAAAGAATGTCAAAACTTCAGTATGGACTATTGTCTGAAGCCGTTGGTCTCTGCTGTTGGAAAGAAAAAAAAGCAGAGACCTACTTTTTGGCCTAATGTATGTAAAGCTGTAAGGACGCAGATATCTTCTAGTGAAATATCCTCTAAAATGTTAATATTTTTATAATTTTACAATGGAAAAGAATGAACATTACTTTTTTAAGTGCATGTAATTACTTTGATCAGCATATATAAAACTTACAGGACTCTGCAGTTTTATCAATAAAGCATGACGAAATTTCTGACTACATGAAATCACCATAACGGTATTTTATAATACCGTTAAGGTGATTTCATGTAGTCTGAAATTTTGTCTTGCTATATTGATAAACTGCAGACTCCTGTGAGAAAACTCCAGTCAAACTTTTTTATTCCCGCATTGGATTTGATTACGAAATATATTCAGTGTATCATCAGATGTTTGATGATTATATGTCATATCCTGATAGTGACATGTCATTACATGGTTAAGGTTACAATTTGATTTCATGGTAGCCATTATGGACCCAAATTGACAAAACACTGCTAATGAGCCTATTTATCCAACATAAATAGGAAAGCAACAATAATAGTTAAACTACTTTTAAAATTAGCAATGTTTCAATAATATTATTAATAATTGATTTATGTGTGTATGTGTATTTCTCTGCCCACATTGCACTTAATTCAGACAAAGTCATACATATTTTCTTTTACTACTGTTGTTACCATGGATTTCTACTTAATTGATATTAGTGTATTCAATTTAGTCACTGAATTCTTTATTTTGGTGAAAATTTTCAGCCAGTGCAATCATGGACATTACATCTTATCACCAAGTTGGAATTTATGTTTATTATAATATGTGCATGCTACCATACATAATTTAGGTAAATACTGCAATAATATAGAGTTGTTCTCCCATGGTATGGTAAACTGGGTCAGGTGTCATATGCAGTTTTATTTACATTAGTGCGATTGGATTGATCAATATCATTTATATAAATAGAGGGAAAATCAGAGAAACTTTACAATTTGTAACAATCCAGCAATAACAGATCAGTTTTATTGTGTACTGACAACATTATGTACTGTGATAATACAGCTTTTTAAGTTATAAGGAATTAATCTTAATACTTCAGTCAGAATTTTACAAGCATCCGTTCAACAAAAATCATTTAATTAGTTTTTATTTGTATCTTTAATGTAATATTATCATTTATCTGCAATAGGTCATTGCCAGATGAAAATTTTCCCAAAAAAACTGTTTTGTGAGTCCTTAAGGACCCATGTCATTTTTTCAGTCTTGTCAAATTTAATTAGCTATGCCATAAATCATTTCCTTATTACCACCATGTCTTGAATCTGACATAGTAAGGTATTCCAAAACATACTTTCTATAGATTTTATAGTAGTAAATCTTAGTAGAATAGAGCTAACTCAGTACTGTCAGAGTTAACAGGTATTGTTTCTGATCCAATCTTCTAATGAACAATGAAGGCCTTATAAGTTTGATACAATGTAGTTTAATTGAAGAATTTCACTTATTCATTTTTTAAATATTTTAATCAGACTGGCTCTGGGGACATTTAAGACATCCCTGAGTGAAAGCCTGCTTGTTGAAGCGAATGAACCATCTTTATCCCACCGTAGAGAATTACTTTCCGCACAGTATGCTCTCAAATTACGATCCAATCCTCTGAACTTAGCTTTTTCAGCTGTTTTTGAACCCAAATATAAAACCTTGTATAAAAGTAAACCAAACATCACACCAACCTTTGGCATTAGAATATCACCATTCCTTCAAAGTACCCAAACTGATCTTTCAAAAATTCTGAAATCGACCGTCTCCACCCCCCCTACTTAAGCAACCAAGGGTAGTTTTCACGCTACACAATGGAAACAAATTGGAGACAAACCCTTCCATCTTCCACAACTCTTACCATGAACTCCTCACTCAATTTGATAATTATACAAGAATATATACCGATGGATCAAAAGATGAAGAAAAGGCTGCTGCAGCCATTGTATTGGAAAACACACAACAAAAGTTTGCTTGCCAAATGGTACGTCAATTTTTCCAGCCGAAATCAGAGCAATAGATCTTGCTTTGTAATACATTGCAAGCAAATATATTTTAAACAGCATCATCTTCTCCGATTCACTATCAGTACTTTAGTCACTATATAATATAAAACTGGAGAATCCATTATTAGCTAATATTCTCCTTAAACATACTGAGCTGAGTACCTCACACAATATAGTATACTGTATCCAGCCATGTTGGAATTAAAGGTAATGATAAAGCTGCTAAAATGGCCTTATCATTAGAACCATCTAATTTTAAAACACCATATACTGATTTTAAACGTAGTATCAAAGACTGTTTACAAAAGAAATGGCGGGCATCATGGAAGAATGATGCCATGAATAACAAACTTCATGCCATCAAGCCAACTCTGCTGACCAGATCGAATGCTTTGGTGAGGTCTATAGAAGCCAGGAAGAGTGGTCTGTGTTGTTCCCTGCATTTCTCCTGCAGTTGCCTGATGGAGAAGATCATGTTGATTGTGGCCCTCTCTGCGCAGAACCCACACTGAGACTCTGGATACACTCTGTCGGCAAGCGTCTGCAGTCTGTTCAGGATGACTCTAGCGAAGACTTTACCCACGATGCTGAGAAGTGATATGCCCCTGTAGTTGTTGCAGTCACTTCTGTCGCCCTTGTTCTTATACAGGGTTATGATGTTGGCGTCTCTCATGTCCTGAGGCACTGCACTTTCATCCCAGCACTGGCAGAGAAGATCATAAAGGTGTGTGAACAGCACACTGCCACCACATTTGATGACTTCTGCTGGGATGCCATCCTTTCCTGGGGCTTTACCTGTGGTCAGTTTCTCTAATGCTAGCTTTAGTTCTGTCACAGTAGGTTTCTCATCCAGTTTGGTCAAACAAGGGAGGTTTTCAATGGCGTTGAGGGCATTGTTGGTCACATTATTCTCTCTGGAATACAGTTCGGAGTAGTACTCCACCCAGCGCTCCATCTGTTTGTTCTTGTCATGAGTGATATCTCCTGCAGAAGACATACGAGTAAGCTGCACACCCTTCATGGCTGAACGTCTTGTGATAATCAAGTCCAGTTGATGCCAGTGTTTGGATCGGGGATGCCTCCAAGACACTTCGTGCTGTGGAACACCTTTAACACCCATTGAAAACAGCAATTTCATGAGATTTTAAGTAAGAACACTGTAAAATTGGACATGTGTACAATATGGCTCAAACCAAAAACAGCTGGATATGTGATGATCTGTACATGTTTCTGAGGGACAAGAATAAAACTTCTGGCATCTACTATTTTTCTTGTACCATGTTAATGTGACCATGTCAAAAAATTTACAAGTATCACATATGTCACAATAAAGCATGCATATAAATTTTGAATTAATTTTTGTAAATTGTATCAGTTAATAATAAACGACAAATTTGTCGCAACATGGATGAGTGTACAGTACTTTATGACTTTCCAATGTGTATATTGCAAGGTAATAATTACAAATTATCTTTAGTTTTTCATTTTTAAGTTTGTTTTCATTTCTTCTAGACTTCAAGGTGTATGGTAGTACACTTGGTGAAGAAATATTACAACATCAAAGGTTTCATTAGGAGTCAGCCTGCATCAGTTGTGGAGCTTTCGCAGGAACAGGTGGATTGGCATAAACTAATTGGAGTTTTGGTAACCTGCAAGAAATGGATGTCCCTTTTTAAACTGTTTTTCTTTTACCCTGATTTCTTTTGCAGATTTTCTTTCACTTTAGAGTTGATTGAAGGCATGTTACAATCACTAGGAAAATAAAATTGTCTGAAATGCAGCAGCTTCAGCAACAATATGAGCTGGCCAGTGTGAAAATGACCCAAAGGTGACCGTCTTAGAGGTGTGAAACTACATTTTCCATACATTTTGACTTCTCAGTAGATGAGTTGAGTCTGGGTATAGATTTTCGATGTTGAAGTGGTCACTTTGGAGTTTCCTGAGGAGTTGCCTCCCTTATACTTTACCACAGATTTTTCTATTTTGTAACAGATATTACTATCTTCATGGTAGAGATAATACTCTTTTGACAGTTTATATATGCTGTGCATTGTTATTATTCTTTCAAGTACTTAGCAAGTACATTATGCAGTTTTTTTACTCTGATGTACATACCGTGTACTCTGGTGTACCAATTATAATAATGTGTGCTCTGTACTCTGGTGTACCTATTATGTGTATTCTGTACTCTGATGTACCCATTATAATCATGTGTACTCCACTATGGTGTACCCATTATAATGTGTGCTATGTAATCTGTTGCACCAATTATAATAATGTGTACTCTGTACTCTGATGTATCCATTAGCACTTTTGCATTGTACTCTAATGTAAATGTTATAATTGTGAGCAACATGTATACTGGTGTGTACTTTATTATCATGTATGCCCTGTGTTATGTATGTATATATTGTCTTTACTTCTGGTGCATGACTATGTTGCAGTGAGCATGAAATATGAGTTTACAAGTTTTAAAACCACTCTTAATAATGTCCCTGTTGACAGGTTTGGGGTAGTTTCAGATTCAATGGTTACATCAGGTGGATTATGTTACAATATGGGGATGTATTATGAAAAATATCGGATTTACTGGCATAGATCAAGTAGCAAAAAAATATTGTGACATTGAGCTGTAGTGTACATAAAAGGCGAGAAGTGGACAATTACTTCATTCCTATTTCCTATGTTCTTGTCTTGATGCCAATCTGCAGATGTATTAAATGTTATGCTTAGATATAATTTGAAATGACTTGCTTGTTTGGATTATTCGTTGGAATTATAAAGTGCCCATTGACTTTGGACTAAAATATTTTTCTGGCATTATTGTGAATTCATTGAAAGGAGTTTTGGACAATGCCATTGTAATGCATCATGTCTGTTTTAGCATTTCAGCTTAGTTAATGATATTGGTACATCAGTACATCAAGGACCCATACAATAATCTAGAATGCTATTCTTGTGGACTTGTGATAAATCTTTTTAGAATTATTATTTATTATTTTTAGATTTAATTCATGATATTTAAGTTTCTCTTACATTTTCATTTTATAACTTAGAGAGTTAAATTATTTAAGATTTACACAACTTGTTGGATATGCTTCTTTCTCTTACTTAGTTTAAAGGTCACCGGCCATACTTTTACCCTTTTTTTTGATCAGATTTTCATTACAAGGGTAAAAGTAGTCATACTTGCACAAAAAGAATTTAAAAATAACAAAGCGTAAAAATGATATAATAATTTAATTTCGCGAAAAATAAGTAAACAACATTGTTAATTCCCCTTAGCTAAGATTTCCCACCTATAGAGAACGCCAACAAAAAATGACGTACATTTGTTTCTCGAAGTGAAAGTACACGCTTCTTGTTGTTGAAAACAAGCACTAAGGGAAACATTTAGATGAAACTGTTGGAAACAAATTTACAATTCAGCCATATATGTAGGAGCTTATGCCAGCCAACAATGAAGAGGAAGCCACGATGTAAACAAATCGTACGCAATCTTATCTCAACCACTCCCACCCACTAGGGCTTTTAACAAATGATCTTAATATCAGTAAATGGATAGAGGGCTGGGGAACCCCGACTAACAATGTAACTCACCCAGTTCTCTATCCATTGACCGATATTCTTAATTACATTTGTAGTGAACCCCTGTGAATAGTCCAGATTTTAAAAACAAATACATTATATGCAAACACTTTAAAAGTTTACAATCTACGGCAAGCTGCAGTACATCTTCATGCCAAATATAAATTTAAGAATTGCTAAAATTGGTTGTACTGTCTTATTTTTATTTTTTTATGTTTTCTAGGGAGAAAGTTAATATTACACTAGCGTAGTCCTCTTTGGACTTAAACATTTCTTAGTCTAGAAGTTTTCTCATACCTTTTTGGTCACACAATTCAGTGCTCAAGCAAGATAAAATTGCAGCTCTGTTCCCAATAATTCTCTGCCCTTCAAGATCTTGAAATCAACTAAAATTCTTTCTTGAAACCATTTTTGTTTAAAAATGAAATATGTTCACTCATTGCTTTTTAAAATGCAGTATTATGGATTAACCTGTATATGCCAGTCTGTCCTTAAGTTGGTGATGGAGACACCAGCATCGTCTATCCTCTGTAGAGACCTCTTCAAACCCTCCAACTCCAATGCATTTGAATTTTTCACCTCATTATAAAAAACAAATGTTTTCAAGACTAATATATGTTGAGTTTTTTGTATGACAGCATATTAATATTCTTTTCATTTGCTAATGTTTTGTGTTTCATGGGTACCAATTATTGTACAAATGTTGTTAAAGTAGGGTAAACTTTACAAAATGTTTTGTTTTATGGGTACCAATTATTGTACAAATGTTGTTAAAGTAGGGTAAACTTTACAAAATGTTTTGTTTTATGGGTACCAATTATTGTACAAATGTTGTTAAAGTAGGGTAAATTTTACAAAATGTTTTGTGTTTTATGGGTACCAATTATTGTACAAATGTTGTTAAAGTAGGGTAAATTTTACAAAATGTTTCGTGTTTCATGGGTATCAATTATTGTACAAATGTTGTTAAAGTAGGGTAAATTTTACAAAATGTTTCGTGTTTCATGGGTACCAATTATTGTACAAATGTTGTTAAAGTACGGTAAACTTTACAAAATGTTTCGTGTTTCATGGGTACCAATTATTGTACAAATGTTGTTAAAGTAGGGTAAATTTTACAAAATGTTTTGTGTTTCATGGGTACCAATTATTGTACAAATGTTGTTAAAGTAGGGTAAACTTTACAAAATGTTTTGTGTTTTATGGGTACCAATTATTGTACAAATGTTGTTAAAGTAGGGTAAATTTTACAAAATGTTTTGTGTTTCATGGGTACCAATTATTGTACAAATGTTGTTAAAGTAGGGTAAATTTTACAAAATGTTTTGTGTTTTATGGGTACCAATTATTGTACAAATGTTGTTAAAGTAGGGTAAATTTTACAAAATGTTTTGTGTTTCATGGGTACCAATTATTGTACAAATGTTGTTAAAGTAGGGTAAATTTTACAAAATGTTTTGTGATTCATGGGTACCAATTATTGTACAAATGTTGTCAAAGTAGGGTAAATTTTACAAAATGTTTCGTGTTTCATGGGTACCAATTATTGTACAAATGTTAAAGTAGGGTAAATTTTACAAAATGTTTTGTTTTATGGGTACCAATTATTGTACAAATGTTGTTAAAGTAGGGTAAATTTTACAAAATGTTTTGTGTTTTATGGGTACCAATTATTGTACAAATGTTGTTAAAGTAGGGTAAATTTTACAAAATGTTTCGTGTTTCATGGGTACCAATTATTGTACAAATGTTGTTAAAGTAGGGTAAATTTTACAAAATGTTTTGTGTTTCATGGGTACCAATTATTGTACAAATGTTGTTAAAGTAGGGTAAATTTTACAAAATGTTTCGTGTTTCATGGGTACCAATTATTGTACAAATGTTGTTAAAGTAGGGTAAATTTTACAAAATGTTTTGTTTTATGGGTACCAATTATTGTACAAATGTTGTTAAAGTAGGGTAAATTTTACAAAATATATTGTTTTTTATGGGTACCAATTATTGTACAAATGTTGTTAAAGTAGGGTAAATTTTACAAAATGATTTGTGTTTCATGGGTACCAATTATTGTACAAATGTTGTTAAAGTAGGGTAAACTTTACAAAATGTTTCGTGTTTCATGGGTACCAATTATTGTACAAATGTTGTTAAAGTAGGGTAAATTTTACAAAATGTTTCGTGTTTCATGGGTACCAATTATTGTACAAATGTTGTTAAAGTAGGGTAAATTTTACAAAATGTTTCGTGTTTCATGGGTACCAATTATTGTACAAATGTTGTTAAAGTAGGGTAAACTTTACAAAATGTTTCGTGTTTCATGGGTACCAATTATTGTACAAATGTTGTTAAAGTAGGGTAAACTTTACAAAATGTTTTGTGTTTCATGGGTACCAATTATTGTACAAATGTTGTTAAAGTAGGGTAAATTTTACAAAATGTTTTGTGTTTCATGGGTACCAATTATTGTACAAATGTTGTTAAAGTAGGGTAAATTTTACAAAATGTTTCGTGTTTCATGGGTACCAATTATTGTACAAATGTTGTTAAAGTAGGGTAAATTTTACAAAATGTTTTGTGTTTCATGGGTACCAATTATTGTACAAATGTTGTTAAAGTAGGGTAAATTTTACAAAATGTTTCGTGTTCATGGGTACCAATTATTGTACAAATGTTGTTAAAGTAGGGTAAACTTTACAAAATGTTTTGTGTTTCATGGGTACCAATTATTGTACAAATGTTGTTAAAGTAGGGTAAACTTTACAAAATGTTTCGTGTTTCATGGGTACCAATTATTGTACAAATGTTGTTAAAGTAGGGTAAACTTTACAAAATGTTTCGTGTTTCATGGGTACCAATTATTGTACAAATGTTGTTAAAGTAGGGTAAACTTTACAAAATACCAACTGCATCTTATCTTACTGAACAGACATAATCTTGCAAAAATCTATGTTATAGCACATACAACATCTTTTTAATAAAATGCACATATCGTTAGTTTCTATCAAACATTAGCTCAGTAAAATATTATCACGTTAGAATGACAACTGAAAGTTTCCTTGCAACAGACTATGAATCAATAACTAATTATTTTAAAGAAAATACATATTCATAGAATACCTGCACAAGCTCCAGAGCCAACATAAGCAGCTCTCGGACACAATATATTTGCTTCATTCATGCTATCTGCCTCCTCTTCAAGTGTTTCATCACTGAAAGAAAAAAAAATAGCTATCTTCTGCTATAGGCACTAAAATAAATTACTGAACTTCATAATCCATTATAACACAATATTGTAAATGTTCTTTTTTGACTTCAAAGTCATTTAAATACAAACTATTATCTGATTTTGAATGTAACTTGATCAAATTTTTGAAGACTTTTGTAGCTAATTTTTTTCCTTCAAAAATTACATGTCACTTTATCAGATACCATATTTGTTCTTTTCTCATAATCCATATCAGCAATGTCTATATCATCGAGTTTCCAGTCTGGATCAGTTTTATTATTGTCAACTAACTCTTCCCACTCCTCTGCATCAAAGAAAGTTTCCTCTTCTTCTGGATGGACATCAGGGTCTGGAAACTGAACTTTTTGTTAATAAAGTATATTGGTTCATCTGGGCCACATGCAACCGATTTCATCTCTGATATTGCTGTCATACCAACTTTCATATGTTGAAGCTCGACCTGGGATGCCTTGTTCACTGTCGGCCTATGCAGAAAAGTCTTGAAAGAAAAATTATAAACCCAAGAATAGTAATGAATATCTACTTTCATTAAATTCAAATTTTACATCAACATAACTTCCGCTATTTGGATTTTTCTTGTGGAAAGACTAGTACACGAGGGACAAGTGAGCACAAATGTCATAAGCTCGATAGTTTGTAGAAAAATGTGTGGGTTTTTTCTTCCTGAAGACAGCTAATCAGAATACGTTTGGAATATTCACTTTATATTCAGATCCTGATACATATTTCTGAAGATGTGTTCTATTAGTAACATGCCACAAGGGAAGTAAATTATCAAAAATGCCTTGTATTCAACAATCAAAGTGAGCTCTCATCATTTTAAAGCTTTATCCATCTTGTACCTAGATGGATTTGAAATTTCCAGCGTGGATTTATTGTCATATCCAAATTTAATACATATATGATATCAGAGTTGTCTTTGCAAACAGTGATACAAAGAAAAATATAGTAATCAAAATTTAACTGTTAGTGTTGTTTTTTACCTCTGTTGTTTGAGAGCCTCTTGATGTAAGGTCCGATGATGCATGCTGGAAATCAAGACCAATCTGATAATTCAGAGAATTTTGACACTTGTGTTTCCATACCTGTTGTAGAAACTCCTCCATATGAAGCTGCTCCTATGAGAGCTGTGTTTTATTCAGCTGCATCCTCTGTCTTTTGGGCTTTATGCTTTTCCAGCAGTTCATCAACCGTCTGAAAATAAAATTGATACTGAGGACAGTTTATTGAGCACTCTGAAAACTGACCTCAGTGATTATTTTAATCAAATGGGATAAGTTTACCACTACGGGTTTTGGTAGTAAAATTTATTACGTTTTAATTAAAATTTTATTTACTAAATTTGAGTTTGAAAATTTCTGACAGGACTGGATATACAACCAATGAAAACTTTGATTTCTGCAGAAAAACTGCATCAGACATTGGTATTTTTTAAATAATCTGAATCAATGTAACTCACCACTGTGCTTTTGTGCATGTGGGTTTATATATATATATATATATATATATATACACACACACACACATTCAGAAACATTACTGTACTGTAATGTTTATATGATATATTTTATTTTACTTACTCTTTCTATCCATCTTCTCATATGCACCATAGAGCTTTCTACAGGACTTAGGTAGTCCAAAACTTCTTGGGTTTCTTCTTATATTACACAGTCTCTGAGAAGATTGTTCGCACTGGCATCTTTAACAAATTTAATTTCATTTGAACACTAATTGAATTTATCATGGAAGGAGGGTGTACAAAGCAACAGTCCTTAAAATGCCATATGCATAGGCGGGATGTCGAAGTTGGTATAAATGGTACAACTTTCCCATCCCTCACTCTATTGGACCCAACAGCTTCAATCCACTTTTTTTTATAAACAGTCATTCGGAAAAAGAAAGAACACTTTTGTCCATCATCGCTCTTTTGGTTACAGCCATATGCAACACAGTGCACCATAACTGTTTTTAAAAATCACTATCGTATTGCTTTATCACATTAACGTGGGTAAATTCAATGCATGAATGGATAGGTTGAACCAAAGGGATAATTGTCCTTAGTATCCGTCTTTGGCACGCGGAAATTACTGATTGTTCATGGAGATTGCAGAGTAAATTTTGTCATTACAAAAAATCATTTTTTAGTCTAATTAAATATTTGTATGGTGAACAAATTTAACAACTGCGTTTCTCTTATGACAATAATAATACATGTATTATACTTTTATACAATATAGGTGGCCGGTGACCTTTAAGATCAAAAGCATGACTCTAGATTTCCTTTTGCTATTTTTTCTCTAACGGTATACAATCATATTCTATGGCTATGTTTTACTCCTGAGATATTTTTCTTTTATATAGTATGACAGAGAGGGTCCAATGTCAAAAGGGGTCATACGGGTAATCTGAGGTATTTTTGTCACTTTTTTCTTAGGATTGTTTTTTTTTTAAAATCAAGCTCAAGTCAAGTACCTGTGATTCAAGCTAAATGTCCTAAAAGGAAGGGTCTTACACATAAAGCGGCAGTGGCTATACAGAGTATATGAATGTGTGCTTGTCTTGCACAGGTAGAATCAGGTATGCTTTCACTTGGCATGTGTCTTTTACCTGAAGCATGTGTAGCAACTGCGAAAGGTTTTGTGAATGATCGAGAAGTCATAGTATTATGTGACACTGGTTGCACAGGTGTAATGATCAGAGCATAATCAAGTGCATGATAACCAAATGCTCAGGTGGGAGTCCCCTTGTATGCTACTTGATCAGACGATCGGTCGCATTACTGTAGCAAGAATCACGGTAGAAACACCTTTCTTAACTGGAACTGTGGATGCCCTTTGTATGGAAAACCCTTTTTATGATCTGATGATCAGTAATGTTGAAGGTTCCCATCTACCAAACCTTGGCAGATTGCAGCATACCTTTGGCCCATGCAGTGAAAATGCAAGCACAAACCCGTCGAGAGAAAATTGCGTTTCAGAAATTAAAAGTCCCTGAGTTGATAACCAGAGTTTCGCGTGAGGGGTTTAAGCAAGAGCAAGATATTGACAAATCCGTCAAGTCTATAGTTGAGAAAATCGCATCCAGTGCCATTAAGCACTACAAGGGTTGGGGCAACTCAAGATTCCTTCAGAAAAACTAGTTTATTTGTAGGGAGTTTGTCACTCCAAAGTGTAAAAAGTATTGGCAAGTTGTTTTACCCCAGAGATTTAGATCTCATGTACTAAGGGTTGCACATGAGTCTAGTATGGCAGGACACCTAGGTAATGCGAAGACCACCAGCAGAGTAGTCGCTGAATTCTACTGGCCTGTTGTTAATGGCCATGTTATACGGTTCTGTAAGTCTTGTGACATATGCCAGAAAATCATAGCTAAGGAAAGGGTCACAAGAGTACCCTGCCAGATGCCATTATTAGATACACCGTTTAAGAGAGTGGTGGTGGATATTGTGGGACCAATACAACCAGTTACCGAAAGGAAAAATAAGTATATTCTTACTCTCGTGGATTATGCAACCAGATATCCCGAAGCCATGGCGTTACCAACAAATGAAACGGAACAAGTGGCTGAAGCATTTGTTGATATCATCAGTATGGTTGGGGTGCCAGAAGAAATCCTTATGGATTGTGGTGTTCAATTTACCTCTGACCTCATGGGTGAAATAAGTAGGCTGTTGTCCATCAAACAGTTGAACACTACTCCATACCATCTGATGTGCAATGGACTGGTAGTGAAATTTAATGGTACCCTGAAGTATATGCTACCAAAAAATGTGGGCAGAACGTCTGCTATTTGAATGCAGTTCTATTCGCATAATGTGAAGTACCGCAGGAGAGTTCAAGGTTTTCACCCTTCAAATTGCTGTACGGACAAACATATCACAAGGCCTGATATGGATACTATGTGAACTTTGGATGGGTGACGTCGCTAATAAGGAAATAAAAACTACTTATCAGTATGTGCTAGATCTACGAGAAAAACTCGAGAGTACATGTCAGATGGCACATGATGAACTCATGAAATCGAGACATAGATATGCCAAGTATAACAACTGTAGAGCACAAAATAGGAAATTAGTTGTAGGTAGGTGATCAGGTTCTTTATACTAGCACAAACAAATTACTAGTTCAGTGGAAAGGTCCATACGAGGTTAATGAGATCAAGGGTGACATGGACTACAAAATTGACATAGATGATAATTGGAAGACATTCCATGCTAACATGCATAAGTTGTACATCAAGAGACAGAGCGACAATGTGGAAAAAAGGGTCTCAAATGTTGTTTGTATGGCAGTAATAGATAATGATGATGCAGTAGAGTAGGAACCAACACAAGCTTTTCATGCACTAAAAGAGAAGTTGACTATATTGAAATTGCCAGATGCAAGCAAACCCTTTATTTTCTGAACAGATGCATCTGAAATTGGGTTGGGAGCAGTTTTACTGCAGGAACAATATGGCAAAAGGTTACCCATAGCTTATTCAAGCAGTGAATTGCTACCCAGAGAGAAAAACTATTCAGTCATTGAAAAAGAATGTTTGGCAATAGTGTGTGGAATTGGAAAGAAATCATGCATATCTTTTTGGGAGAGAAGTCATTCTCGAGACTGATCACCAACCCCTATTGTATTTAAACAAGGCCAAGGTTGCCAACACTAGATTGATGCATTGGGCACTGAAATTACAACCTTATTGCTTCTGTGAATAAGAGGAGTTCAAAATATAGGGGCAGACTACTTGAGTAGGGCATGATTGGAAATTTGGATAAATGTTTACCCAGTACATAGAATACAGATTTTCTAAACAACTAGTAAATATTGGAATATAATATTATCTATTTATAATTTATTAGTATGCTATTTTGTGCAGGTGAAATAAAAAAATGTGAGCATTTTTTTTTTCTTAGAAGGGTGGTATTATCACAGAATAAGGCTATAAATAACTTTTGTCTTAAATCTATTTTCTACCTTTATTTGTTGTGCAGCTGTACAATGTTACCTGGGGTGAATCACTTTCCTCCAGGTAAATGATTTCGAAATTGCATGAGTCGAAAATTCATGGAAAGCATGGTATACATGAGCATTTGACCATAACTATTATTCACTCCTTTGGATTTAAGCTCGCCACATTTCGAATTGAGACACAAGTCAATTGGATTTTGTCTGTGGAGTGGGTATTCTCCACAATCGTCTCAGACCATAGGGGTAAGTGTCAAATTCGTTTTATTTGACTTGTTAAACCTCTTCTCAGTTTTATGCTATGTCAGGTGATGAAGCTTTGTTACATTGCGTGCTTTGCTATTACATTTTAGTTCAGAACCCATCGTTAAAAACAGTTTGGTTTTGTTGTAGCTTATTGCATATTGGGGATGACAATGTCTTATTGGGGCTGATGATGTCTTATTAAAACTTATGGTGTCTTGTGGGTGATTCAGTGTCTAACAAGAGCTGACTGTAACTATCCAGGTGTGAATGTAGCTGTCTGTATTGCGATAAGCAGTCTATGTGTATATGTATGTTGATATGAAGGATCTGTGAAGGATATAAATGTGGACCTATAAAAAGGATCTAGTGAAACTGCAGAATTCCAGTTCATATATTGAATGATCCAGTGAAACTGTAGAGTAACAGTTTGTAAAGTGAATAATTATTCCAGTTTACAGTAATGTGTGTTTATCTTATTGTGTATTCAGTTGAACACAATATTGTTTAGTTGTTGTTGTTGTTGTTGGGCTTAACGCCAATTTTCAGCACATGATAGGCTATTCATGGCGGCCAGTATTAATGGTGGAGGAAGAAGCCGGGAAATCACCGGAAAGAACCACCGACCCACGAGAAGCTACTGGCATGCTTTCTCACATATCCACATTCACCGAATCCTAGACTCAAACACACGCAGACAGAGGTGAGATGGCAGTGATCCGTAACGGACAGCGCTTTAGACCACGCGGCCACTCGGAGCCCCTTGTTTAGTTGAAACAAGTGATTACATTATATAAGTATTGCTCTTTATTCTTTTTCAGTTGCATTTCATGAGATTACGTGAATCTCAAAGCTTAATGTATTACAAGAGATTATGTGAATCTTATTTTACATAATACATAATATATTTGTGCCTCTTGTTTTAAGTTAGAGGTAAATCAATAATATTTTTGTATTTTTTTCTCTTAGTCATTTCGTGAGTGTGTATGTAGGGTGATTTGGATCAATTGTATGATAGGTGTGTGAGATTCAATGTATTTGTTTGATATTCATATATATATATATATATATATATATATATATATATATATATATATATATATATATATATATATATGTGTATATATATATATATATATTTATATATATATATATATATATATATATATATATATATATATATATATATATATATATATATTGTATTTTATTTTATAAACTCCAATCATTCATCACTTTGTGTTTGTGTTATTCATTTAATCCAAATGGATAGGGCTCACTCACTTTCAATTCTGCTACAAGGAATACTAGTGTTAGTGGAATAAATATGGCTGAACAAATTAAGTGATAGTAGTCTATAATATAAGCGGTAAAATGGAAGTAGATATCTAGAGTACATTAGCTATGAAAGGTCATGCAGTAGCAGTTCAGCTATCACAAATACAACATTTTCAGCCAACACTTGATGGTTCTAGCACTCTGTAATCCTCTCAGTACATTGATAGACATGATCTGTGAGATTATGTTAATTCATATCTAAATCACATTTTGTAATTTTTAAGATTTTTTAAAAATGTGGTACACATGACTGAAAATATCTGGTATCTCTTACCCCTGTCTAGTTCCAACAGAGTTATCTCTCTTAAATGCAATGGAGTACCTGGTTCTGTCCTTGTCAAATTGTCAATCTAACATTGTTCTCTGTGACAGTGGGTGAAATGCATGTTGAGGTAGGGTAGAAAATATATTTATTTTACAAAACATTAGCATTGAGGTCTATGGAAAAACAATTGGTACTGTGATAAATGTAAAGGGAAGGTTTTGTTTGCATTTGCAGTATGTACAAAGAAAAAATGTTGTCATACCTCTGTTATTGTGGCTGAAATTTCTTTGGATATTATGATTATGGAAACTTTACCTGATTTAACCTCATGGCTATGCTACATTACCAAAATGAATGCTCCCATGTGTTGGAAAAATCATCTTGAATTAGTCACTAATTTTAGCAATTATTAAATTATGGAAAATTAACTTTGCCAGACTAGACAACATCAGCTTCTGAAATTGAATTGCCAATTTTTATGTAAAATGTAATAAAAAACTTATTGCTTATTTTCTTTACCATTTATCAAGTTCTAAAGTTAAAATGAGCTTGGATGTTTTTGGTAGGTTCACATTTGAAGTAAGGCCAACTCCATAACTCTAATTACAACCATCAGTCATACACGAAAATAAATGGAATTAAATGTCTGTTAACAATACCTAAGACATACAATCCCAATTTCAAATATCCATTATAACCGTGAGGAAAATCTAGGTCATTTTCTTTTCGCTTACATATCAACCCGCCCTACACCACCCCTAA
The DNA here is from genome assembly GCA_016746295.1 of Potamilus streckersoni. Lineage (NCBI taxonomy): Eukaryota > Metazoa > Mollusca > Bivalvia > Unionida > Unionidae > Potamilus > Potamilus streckersoni. The sequence goes on from JAEAOA010001006.1 coordinate 4,219,221, forward strand.
TCCGAATACAATCCCTAATTTAGGCTAAATTTTTGAGGATATGTGAGCAGTACTTTTGTTTACGGTATGCTTATATGGTGCATAATTTAAACGAGTATAATATCCAAAGATATTTCAGCCACAATACATAGTAACATAGTTATGCCAAACATGCATACCTCTCATAAATTCTCAAAAAGCGTCCCCATAATTTACATGAAATTTTTTTTTTTCTTCTAGCTTGCAATGGAAAACGTCGAGGGGGTCCGATTCACTGCGCATGTATTTTTTGAGGGGGGAAGGCCATAAACACTTGCAATGGAAGTGAAATACGAGTTTGCTAGTTGAAAGAAACCATATGTTTAGCATATCATAGTGGGACAATTCAAATGTTACTAACATAATACTACTTGAAAAGTATACCATTTACCTAGATGTTATATAGTGACGATATACAATTTCTGTTCCTTTTCCTAATGAAAATTTGTGTGACATTACAATACATTGACGGGATTGGTTAAATGATTCATCACGTTTAAACCGAAACTAACTATTATGGCAGTCTCCCGACCGAAGCGAAATGTTTAAAGCAAGTTTCAGAAAGTGAATGATAAGCTGATCAAGGTTTGTATGCTATTATAGTGCTTAGACTTTTAATGATATGACTATTGATTGATACAATCTGTAATTTGTGAAAACGTATATTATTACTGTGTAGAAATATTAGTGCCTGTCACAGGGGCTCGTATCGTTGCTTAAACTTAAGTTTAGTTGTCATACATGTACTCATCTGCTTGTACTATATATATATATATATATATATATATATATATATATATATATATATATATATATATATATATATATATATATATATATCATCTTAGTTACGATGTCGTAGCCTCAACTTGGTTTGTTGTCAACGAGGTAGGAGTAAGGGTACTAATATTAGTACTTAGTACATACATACATACATACATACATACATACATACATACATACATACATACATACATACATACATACATACATACATACATACATACATACATACATACATACATACATACATACATACATACATACATACATACATACATACATACATACATACATACATACATACATACATACGTACGTACGTACGTACGTAAGTACGTACGTACATACATACATACATACATACATACATACATACATACATACATACATACATACATACATACATACATACAGACATACATACATATATAATAACACACACACACACACATATATATATATATATATATATATATATATATATATATTTATATATATATATATATATATATATATATATATATATATATATATATATATATATATTTATTGTAATCAAGGATGCCAGCCCTCCCTATGGTGTCTGAGGGGCCACTACACTAGCAAATTGTTCTCCATCTTTTGACATGATTGGTGGTTGTCTATAATAGACTGATCCTATAGTTCATCATACATGGAGACAAAATGTTGTTGATTCAAAAAGCACAAAGAATTACAAATAAACCTCACAAAACTTAATTGAAATCATGTCATAAAAATGCTTCAGCCAATTGTCACCTGGGGCCCCTAACACTGCAACTTGTTACCATTTCAGACCAAACAGAAGCTTTCCATGGATACAAGCAGACATGTAGTTTGCTCACTATCCATTTCTGGCTTCAAGAACAGTCTGTTTTGGTAAATACTCACTAGCAAATAATATTTGTAATAACTTATTTTAATATTTCAAAACAATAATTGAACAAATCAAAAGGACAAACTCAGCTAAAGTTGTGTTCAAAGATAGTACCTCAAAGAATTTATGGAATTATTAAGATATTCAAAGATGGAGAACCACAACAGATATGTTGCTTGAAAACAGACACATTCATGAGGATATGGAGACTTTTATTTGAGAAACTCATATTTGTTTTGAAATGCCAACATCTTGACAGTGTTTGTGGCATCTTGGAGATAGGAATGAAATGACTAAGTTTTATGCATGTTATATCCTTCATTCTTTTTGTTTTTAAATTAGTGGGGGAGGTGTACGTACATATACAATAGTGTGTGAATATAGTAGCTATGTCATAGCCTCAAATGGTCACATTGTATGGTTACTAATATTAGTACTATTAACTAATATATATATATATATATATATATATATATATATAAATATATATATATATATATATATATATATATATATATATATATATATATATATATATATATATATATATATATATCAACATGATGTAAAGTAACAAGACTCCATATCCAAAAACAATGTCACATTCCTATGCAGTGGGATAGTCCATTTATATTTGAATTGAAAATGTTTATAATTTTTTTTATAAACAGTGAAGTCTTTATGCAATTAGTAATCTGTTAATGTATTGTTGTAAACTCCTAAACAGCAAAGTTAGGTAGTTGTAATGCAACTGTCGTTTCACTGAAATTTTGAATTTTGCTTGTGAGTATGAAAAGAGTACAAGTTTATGAGAGCAATTTGCTAAGAATAGAAATATGTTTATTAGCAGTAGTCATCACAGTAACTTGATAATAGTGGACAAATTTTGTCTTTTAAATTGTATGAATCATAAAACATTTCAAAATTCCCATGTAGAGCAGAGACATCAGATTTCATTACTTGTATAGAGAATATGCACAGGCCTTTTGAAATTGTCGCTTTAGTAAGAATATGACTGAATACCGAAATGAAAATTTTTATTTTGTCACCAGATATTCTGCCATGTTCTTACTGCGTGATAGATTTTCAAAGGGCAGTGACCGTACTAAGATAATGTTATAATATGAGCTAAAAATGAAATAAAATTTCTATAGAAATATGTACATTTTTATTTACCTTTTGTCTGATATTCTGATGTTTTCTCTAAAGAACTTCTTCAAAGGTGTATGGAATGACTAAGCTAATCCTATTTGCTAATTCCAGTTATTTTGAATTCATTATATTTTCTCGGGGGAAAATTTGACAATTTCAACGATACTTTTGATAACAAGTTATTAATAAAGTATGACTCATGAGTCTTTTAAGACAGATTATATGAAATTATTGTATAAACTTTAAAGATTGCATAATTCTCTAAATTTCAGAGGCAAAATGTTTTAAGATCATTAAACTGAATATTCATTGTTACTAATGGCAGTGTGCAAAATAATTTATACTTCATGTTCATTGTTAGATGTGAATGTATAAGGAGGGTGGATGTATGTTTAGAATTAAGTGAGTGCTGCCCATGACCATGGTCATGATGGTAAAGACAGACACAGTGCAGCCCTAGAGGTGCAAGATTGAGTCAAATATCCTTGGGGTGCCCAAACTTGGGGTTAGAATGAGTAAAAAAACAAACTTTGCTGTCAAAACTGTTGTTCCAACACAGTAGAAAGAAAACTTGTTGATCTTAGCACAAATGATGGTAATGGGAAACACTGCTTATATGCCCATGACCATTGCCCATATGGAAAGACTCATAATAGGCACATGACCATTGTCATGATGGTAAAGACTTGTATAGACCCATTACCATTGTCCTGATGGTAAAGACTGATATAGACCCATGACCATTGCCCATATGGAAAGACTCATAATAGTCCCATACCATTGTCATGATAGTAAAGACTTGTATAGACCCTTGAACATTGTCCTGATGGTAAAGACTTGTAGAGACCCATTACCATTGTCCTGATGGTAAAGACTTGTATAGACCCATTACCATTGTCCTGATGGTAAAGACTTGTATAGACCCATGGCTATTATCCTGATGGAAAGACTGATATAGACCCATGACCATTGTCCTGATGGTAAAGACATTTATTTGCCCATGACCATTGTCCTGATGGTAAAGACTTGTATAGATCAATGACTATTGTCCTGATGGTAAAGACTTGTATAGACCCATGACTATTGTCCTGATGGTAAAGACTGATATAGACCCATGACCATTGTCCTGATAGTAAAGACTTGTATAGACCTATGACCATTGTCATGATGGCAAAGACTTGTATAAATGCATTACGCATGTTCTGATTGTAAAAACTTGTGTAGGCCAATGTCGATCAGGTGTCACGCTACCACTTTGCATTCTGTTAGGAAATGACCATACTTTTTGAGATGCTCCCTCACCCTGGCCAGGTTAGTTCTTTTGTTATGTTATATATAGTCTAAGACAAAATGTAGGCTTCAAGCCAACAAATAATTGGTGTTGATATCAAATATGCCGATAAACAAACTTGCACATTCACAGGCATGTATTTTGATAGCTGCCTGACCATTAAATATTTCCCAAGTTAACAACTATTACTGCCTGATTTCTACAAGTAATCCTTTGATGATAAAAACAAACAAATTTGTGTTTAGACATCTCAACTTATGTATATAGCAGTTTGAGTTTTAAGAATAGGATCGGTAACATGAATATTTTAAATGCTGCATGTACATTATTTTCTTCATAAAAATCAGTTTGGAGCCATAAGCGGTGGAGATTGCTATTCGAGGTTGTACTGTTTTATTAAATATTAGATTTTCTCATTATATAAACCATTGGACAGATATATTCAGTAAAGTATACAATTCGTGGAAAGCATAGACTAAATATTATGTTATTAAAGATTTATTTTTAAAATGCAATTATGTAGGTCAGAAATACAAGGAAAAATGCAAGGCCTATGTTGTGAAATTTAAGAGATGATGTAAGGTCTAGGTTGTATTCTGAATTTACTCATTTTTGTGAAAACATAGAAAAAAAAACTAAACAGCCAGCGAAGTTATTACTATTTAACCAATACCTAATGATACACTAAGTGCATAGTCAAATAATAAACTGTATATTTGCAATTCTATCAATGGAATGTAACAACAAAGCTATAAAATGAGTGATTACATTAAGAAACTATCCTTTCTAAAAATAAACACATTTGCATGTTGACTGTGTTAATTTGGGTGAAAAAGAAAGGATTAGTTCATTTATATACTGACTTGAATTCTTCAGTGTTGTTTTTGAACAGCTATCGTAAAGTTTTATTGGCAACTAAGAAAGTAGAATGAACAGTATGATCTGAAAGACCGCGTGCATTTGCTATCATGTACATGGTACAGGAATTATTTCAAACAAGTTTAAATATCTTTAAAACTTTAATTTTATAATAAACTTTAAAAAAGTATAAAATAAATTCTTGATTAAGGGTAGTTGATTAGGTACTTGTACCACAAGAGTCTGCAGTTTTATTAATAAAATAATTATTTTATAATTCTGTTCAGGTGATTTCATGTAGTCAGAAATTTCGTCATGCTTTATTGATAAAACTGCAGACTTCTGTGCTTGAACTAACTTGCAGTTTCAATACTGTAATCTAGTTGCTCAGTTAAAATTAATTACTATGTATAGCTTCTTTTCTCTTTTTAAGTCATTTTACCAAAATACACTGAATATGAATATGTTTTTAACATGCACCAAATGTGTTTATGATATAGATAGAACTCAGAAACATTTTCTACTTGAAAATAAAAGGTCGGCTTCAAACCAATGTTAAATGCAAATATGCATAATGGGAAACAGGGCATAATTCAAAAAAGAAAATGATGATAACAACAACACACACACACACACACACACACACACACACACACACTCATAACATACATTGTGTGTCTCGCTTTGCTCCCACTTCCCCACTTCTCCCTGTTTATCTCTCACTTCTCCCCCTTTTTTTTTCAAAAAGGAGAGGTCACTTTCTCTACAATTCAAGACTAGCTTGACCCCTGATCCATTGTTCTGATGACAAGACTTGTATAGACTCATGACCATTGTCCTGATGATAAAGACTTGTATAGACTCATGACCATTGTCCTGATGGTAAAGACATTGTATAGACTCATGACCATTGTCCTGATGGCAAAGACTTGCATAAGCCTATGACCATTGTCTTGATAGTAAAGACTTGTATAGGCCATTGACCATTGTCCTAATGCTTAAGACCTGTATAGACCAAAGACCGTTGTCCAGATGATAAATACATGTATACACCCATGACCATTGACCAGATGGCAATGACTTGTATAGGCCTATGACCATTGTCCTGATGCTTAAGACTTACAGGCCTGTTACCATTGTCATGATGGTAAAGACTTGTATAGGCCCATAACATTGTCCTAATGGTAAAGACATGTATAGAACTATGACTATTGTCAAGAAACCAGTCAGGCATTCAATATTACTGATAAGTCAATATTAAGTCATTAGTGCTATGGATATGTTAATAAACACAGCATAATGATGATTGACTCATGCTGATAATTGATTCTTGTTTATACATGTTTAACAGAATCTCTAATTTCTTTTGAAAATTAAATGCAGTTTTCTTTTTATTGACATGCATATTTGCATTTTTTATGCTTTATGAATAAATTACTCAACATGAAAGCAAGAAATATTATATACCAGTAAGCTCAACATGCACATCCTGCATCAACCTTTTAAGGAATCATGATGATTAAGTGAGATTTTGATTATCTGTTAATTGGTTGAAACTCTTCATTGAAATATTAGTAAATAATTTCAAAACATTAGCCATAGTCCAAGGACCAATGCCTATCTGATAAAAGATTATAGAATTTAGGCTTAGCACATTTTGGTTTATGTAGTAGATACATAAATATTCACAATTAACACTGTCTGACAAGAAGTTTAGCTCAGAATCATTACAAGCAATTAATGAAAATTCTCCACATTCCTTTATCACCCATGACTGCCATTGTGAAGATTTCCTCATTTTTCATGAGTATGAATAAAAAAAGTATATCATCAACAATACAAAGTAACAACCTTTCATACATTAGTGAAACTGCATTTTTTATGGATCAGTAAGCGATTGTGATCAAAAGGGAAACCTAGTATGAATGCTCACGTTGGACCACATTGGTTAAACAAGTTTATGCATATTCATGAGAAGCTAAGAAATCTGCATAAACCACCTTTTGTAAAAAAAACGCAGTATTGCAGATGGCTATCAGTAACATACAAAAGTTGTTTTAATGGGACTGCAGTGGCATTTGAAGAGATTCTTTCCCCTCTCCCCTCTACTTAATTCTGGGACCCCCTCCCAATAAAACAAAGTTGTTGGAATGGAAGTTGGGACTTCACACTGGGCCCAGGCCCTACCACTACAATTGTATGAGTTGCTATGTCACTGAGGGACAAAATACATTATGTAATGGATTTCATGTATGATATGTCATATAAGAAGCAAGAACAATTCTGGCTTTAAATTTCTGTTAGCTACAAGAGACCTAATTTTTAATGTAAGATAATTATTCAGAATTAATATTTTATTACTCCATGGATCTGTCCTAAAATAACCCACCCTGACTTTCCTTGCATAAACAAATAAGCGCTTGAAAATTTGTAATGTTTTGACATGATAAAATGAATGCAGTGTGTGTGTGTATATCTGTATGTATGTATGTGTGTGTGCACTATACTGTGTTATTTTCCTTTTACAGCTTGGCATTGAAGGGAAGCTCCTTGTGTAAAAATGCCAGACATTCAGAGGACTGTGTTTGGCCTTCTGGTAAGTCAATTAATCCTGACTCAGGGTTTGAAATTAGCAGTAATATGGTAGCCTAGTGAAATTCTGGTAGAACTAGTAGTTTTTGTAATTTAAGAAGTTATATGGCTAGTTCAGTCAGATGTGTACTACATTATTTTGTGGGAGTGATTAGCAAAGTTTTGACAGAGTTGGTAAATTTCTCATTCCACTGTCATGCTGATGATTTTGTCTTATTGTTCTAAAATAACTTATTTACTCCCGTATAAGGCAAGACTTCAAAACGTTTGGATGGACTATTTCAGAAACCTTTTAGTGGTTTAGAAACGTGGGTTACAAATTTATCTAAGCTCATATTGGTAGTTGAAAATTTCCTGCATTCAGCTGAATTATTTAATTACAGGTGAGAGCCAATTCAGGGCTGACTAGTATTTCTCTTTTGTTAAAGGGCTGATTGTTGGAAAATATTGCCAGCTTTGTTCACTGAAGGGCCATAATTTTAACTGGATATTTGTTTTCCATTTGTTTCGATAACACTTATACATACAAGCATTTTGCCAGGCATGAGGATTATTTGAGTTTTCATCCCCATAGGAAAAGACCAAGAATGGCCAGATTAAAATGGATAGAAAAATGTTTTAAAATTAAAGAGAATTTTGTTTTTCTCAAAATGATGGGTGCTGGAGGATTTATTCTTTGTCTAAAATTTTTAACAACCACTTCTGCTGCAGGTGCACTGCTTAGTACTTAGTTCTTATATATATATATATATATATATATATATATATATATATATATATATATATATATATATATATATATATATATATGTGTGTGTACTGTATCAGAAGTGACCCAGTTTTGTGTTTCCACCTAGGAAAAGACCAACTATTGTTCATAGACCATTTCATTGTTTCTATATCAAGGTTTTTAAGTTAATTCTATTGTTATTATGAAGAATTAGTAATTTTTCTTCAGTCAGATTTTAGCTTCAGTGGCTATAGACCAGAAGAGCGCATGGGATGGTCTGTTTGTCCATTCATTGGTACAAGTTTGTCATCACTACTTTTCATAAAATACTTTGAACATTGCCATGAAACTTTACGCACACATTTGTCTGATGGTCTAGGGAGTCGTATATGAGAAGCAAAGCAACCATCTTTAAAATTGTCATTATTTCTTCCCCTGAATGAAAGTCAGATGGACATGAGAGTTTCACCAGGAGACTTATGATGTCTAGCCAGACCTGAATTAGCAGATCTGATGTCCGTTAATGTTAGTAGTTCAGAGTACTATGACAAAATTTGTTGTATTATTTCTGAAATATCTCAATATGTACCATGGCAAACCACAAATATATTAAAGACCAAGAATTAATGTTCTGAGACAAGGCCCTGATGCTATTACTTTTTTGTCAGTAGCTGAAAAAAATATATTACTTTGATTTAATGTAAAATAACATCCATTATATTATTTGCATACTAAAATTGTCAAGAGATAAAAGAAATAAAATATCTCAGCTCAAATTAAAATTTTGTTTTTCCCCTGTACATTGAAAATGTATCACAGTATGTATCACTAGAAAAAATCCCTGGTAAACTTGTTTACCGGTAAAACTTCACTCTAATGGCTACCAGTGCAGTGATCTTGGGAGTCTTGTCCCTGTTCCTTTTGAATGGATGGTCACACCAACTTGAGATTTTTGCAAAAATAATATTGCTTTGGGTTTAGCATCAAAAGACTTGTGATATCTAGTTGGTCCTAAATGAAAATTATGTTTGCACATCCGAATATGAATATGGACACCACATTTGCCATCTTGAAAATCTTGTTTATCAATTTTCCTGAATGAATGGTCATACCGACATGGGTTTTTCACAGAAAGACTTAACGTCTTGTTGGTCATAATCAAATTTGCGCTGATGTGACTTCCAGTATGATTGCCACAGTGGCCATCTTGTAAATCTTGTTGTGACTATATGGCGGGTCATATCAGTCTTGTGCTTCACTTTTGATCTCTTGTTGGTCCAAAAATGAAAATGTTGCTTTCGGATATCCATTATTGCTTCCATGGCAATTATATTGAACATTTTATTATTGTTATTTCTCAGAAACAAAGTAATATCCACACAGGATATTCACCATTAGACAATTTGAGGTCTTGGTAATCCTTTATTTGTGTGTTTGTGTGTGTGTGTGTGTGATTTAGATAAAATGTAGTTTTAACAATTTTCAGTCATATCTCTATGATGTCTACAGTGTAACAGTTCATAGTGTTTTAGTCCTTAAGGAAAATAGCAATAATCTATCTCACAGCCATAGCAGGTGATTTGAAAAAAAATTTTATTGCTAAAGAATGTCCTATGTTTATATTGGGGTACCATACAACATTATAAAAACTGAACCAACACATAGACTGTTATTACTGTAGCGTATATATTGTTTACATCAGTGTACCATGTAACAATGTGTATGCTGAACTGACACAAGACTTATGGTGGCGCTCTACAGTTTCGTATTTAGCATAGGGTTAAAATTTTAAAGAAAAAGAGTTTCCCCGGGTTGCCTCACTAGTTATACTGGTTATTTAAAAGAGACTTTGTATATCTTAGGTGTTGTTCAAAGAACCTTTAATTCCCTTTATTTTGATGTATGATTGATGGGTGTAATATGGGTTAGAGAATATACAGCTTGGCCTTACTCCAGATGTGTATCTTTCAAAAACGTGCTAGCTCTACTTGCTCATTTTCACTTCTCAAACTTCAGAGGTAAATTGTAAAAAAAAGAGCCGATAACTTTTTTTACATTTTATGTATTTGGTAATTCAGTCATTGCACTTTTAGAAGCTGGTATTATCTAGTTTGGCAAAATTCATTTTCCATATTTTAATAGCTGCCAAGAATAGTGTACTTTAGACAAATTTAGGTTGATTTTTGGAGCACAAGGAAGCAATCATTTTAGTTAGCAGTGTCCCAAAATCATTTAAAATTTCCAAAAGTACAATATCCAAAGAAATTTCATCCACATTACATGAAAGTAGTGTATAGGTATGCCAACATTCTCTGCACTGTGCATGTTTAAAATGCAAACAACTTCACCTTACATACATCACTCTCTCAAAAGTACATAATAACTGGTGAGCGCCACCTATTAATGTAGTGTGTATATTGTCTGCATCTGTGTACATGTGACATTGTGTGTACTGAACTGACACATAGATTCTTATCACAGTAATGTGAATATTGTTTATATCCGGGTAATGATAATGGGTATACTTAATTGACATAGACTGTTATATATTGTTTACATCAGTGTACCATGTAACAATGTGTATACTGAACTGACACAAACTGCTTAAGATTGCTGTAATGTTTTCAACTATAGTAGAATGAATTGTCTTGATTATTTGATTGCCATTGCAGTCTGGCACATCATATTCAGGGTATGTCTTTCTAGAATTGGAGCAAATTAAAACATTCTCATTAAAGTTGGAATAATGTCATATGTAGTGTTCTGGTCTAATTTACATGATTGGTCTTTCATGAAAGCACTGTATCTTTATAGTTTGTTATTGTTTTCTATTTTCTTGTATTCTTTTATTGAACATTTTTCTAGTTTTATAAATTATATTTAAGTTGTAGCAAAATTTAGTGTAAATGTAGAGTAATTTATATTTCTTATGGTCAGATTCTGAGTTGAATATCATTGCTTGCCAGTAGAAAATTTTATGTTAAATCTAGCCCATGACATCCTGGGGACTTTATTTTCATCTAAGACTGCTTCCAGATTTTAAACAATCTATCTCAGCAGAAATGCTGTTTTTTTTCTACCATCAGAACCAGTCAGTTATTCCGAATCAGTAGTTTACATTTCAACTCGGCTGACTACTGCAAACTTGGAATGTTTTCACTGCCACATACATTGTTTTAAAGTTTTTATCACATTTGGCAACTTTGGCTCTTACTAGTGCAAACATAGATGTTGATGGATGACTTTGCTAATGTTCATTAAAGATAATTTTAATTTTCAACTCAGCTGACTTACCAGACTTTGAATGTTTTAGTTGCCAGATTCATTATTTGAAAATGAAAATGGATCTTCACAGCTATATTACTGATTTCCTCACTTTTAGTGAGTTTGGTGTGTGTGTGTGTGTGTGTGTGTTTTAATTATATCACTACAATGTCTGCAGTCTGGCAGTTTATAGTGATGTCTAGCACTGGGGCATCAGATGTGTATCATAATGTCCCACCCAGTCATGATACCTTGACACCAGGCCAACCAGTCTTAACACTAACCTCTTAATGCTGAGCACATATCAAGGCAGATGTTTGAACCTGCATCCTCCTACATCTGAGGCGGATGTTCAACCCATAGGCCACCAGAGCAACTTTCGTCATTACTATCAGAGACATTATAAGAGATCGATGGACATATACTAAAGAAAGTTGGGTTTTTTTATTTGTTTTTTCCTGATGGAAAAGCATGTTTTTGGGCAAAGTACCATTTACATGGTCAGCATTTGGAGACATATCACAAAATATTGCTTGAAAATTGCAATCCAGTATTTAGTGTGCAACACATTATGTTGACACATATTCATGTCTAACTAGTGCCTTGAAATGTTTCTAAGCAAGAGTAGTTAATTTGTTTTAAACAACAGGTTATTGCAACTGCCAGGCTATGATTATGAGATAATGTATGCATGTAAGTTGAGTTAACGGTCATCAAGTGTTATTAATATCAGACATGATATTTTGGCTCAGAAATAGTGGTATTTTGCTATCTGAAAACAAGTCAATTTCCCATCATACTAGTAGTTTTCATTTTTTCAGTAGACAGATGGCTTGCACAGTTTTAGTTGTCCAGTGAAGAAGGCCTTGTAGGTTATGCAGGACTAGTAATTTTCTCAATCTATTATTTCTTTTAGTACAAGTATATTCATGTTTAATTCAAGGCATGTAATATTAGGCTGAAAATAATCCATTTAATGCTTTTAAAGAAGTTACTGTATATATTATTTAACCACTACTGCTCACCCTAGTTACAGTGCCCTTAATTTCATGTTATATAGACTGGTTCATTCCACCCCATTAGTAAAGGAAGTCAGGTTAGAAAACATCCTCTAATGACAACTCTTGATCAATTTCCACACTGAACCCAAATGACAAGGTCTATTTCAAGGCTGCATTTGGACAGGGCTGCATCTTTTGTCAAAGAATTTAGATGTCCACATGGGATGGGTGGCATTCATATGCTTCCTGGCGAGTTGTGATGAGTGTGGAGTAGGATGTTGAGGCTTTTGTATTATATCTTTATTTCCTTTTTGAAACATTATTGTGCTGTATTAAATGTAAAAGTGTCTTGAAGTAAACAATGTATGTACTAGATATTTAACTGGTGTTTTGTTGATCCACTCTGCAGAATTGCATACATAATACATTTGACAGCTGTGGATTCCAACTTCAGCACTGCAACATGAGAGAATTGAAAAAAAAAATCTCTTACTCACTTGATTTCCTATCATATCATCATATTATATTTGAGTAAGAAGTCATTTGGCACAAAAGTTGGAGTCTAATGTGATGCTACGTACATATTGGTGAATTTTCATATCCACTTAATTAGAAAACAAATAGAATTAGTTCTCTGTAACTCTATAATATTAACATGCACAGTGAGATCATTGGTGGACAAAACAGTTAGTTTTTAATATTTTGGATATGTTGAGGTTGCAAGTTTAGGATTTTCAGTATATCTGGCTTACAAGTCATTAATTTCATAATTCTGTTTATCAGGAGGAAAATGATCTCCATTCAAAAGTGACACATGGTACTTTATGACACATGGTAATTGATTGAGTAAATGGGCCAAATCTAGAACTGACTTAGGCAGAACAGTCCAAACAGAAATGGGTTTCTGGTAATATGTGAAATAACATAGAGTATATAGGATGTTACTAAATTTTTGATACTTTTTTTAATCAGTTCATGTTAGTTCTTATCAAAATACTGGTTCTGATGAGAAGGTCGGTATCAATATTTCCTTCATATGTGATAAAAGTTACAGGGTCAAAACCATTCAAAATCTTTTCTTAGCTGTACCGCATAATGTTTGCACTGCAAATTAATTTTGCATTATGCTGTAAAGTGTAAATCTGTTTTTTTTTCTACTTGAAACAGTTTGATACCTCCGACAAACTCCAAGGTTCAGTACTTGTCCAGTACAGTTAACTTGATTCTGTGTCCTTAATAAAGTCACTTAGCTCCCATATACTAATGCAGTAAAACTGTCATTAAAACATACAAATCTAGGACATTTTAATGGTTACATTTGTTATGTATATCTATCTTGTGTGTTTAATTTTTGTCCATGATTGAGGGTTGTGGAATTAATAACTGCCTGATCTTTGTCATGTTTCTAAGGAGTAAACTAGATTTATACTAAAAATATAAGTTCATGGCCTAACCTTATTTACAAACTTAGAATGTTCTGGAAGTGAATTAGTTTATAGTTTGGAAATTTCCATTAGAAATGACTTACAACTAGTGAATTTGATAGTATTCTATTGTGTCTTAGCTCCATTGAATTTAGTATGTATAGGATTTGGTAAACAATTATTCATTCTTGTGTTATATCAGTCTTTGGGAATCAATGATCGGAGTTTGTAGTTTTGTTTAGGTATAATTATTTAAATCATCCATTCGAATTACAAAGTGCTCATTCACTTGTGGACTAAACCTCAACATTGGGATTACTAAGAATTCATCCAAAGATATTCAAAAGTCTTGTGGTACATCAGGACATTCAAAACTTCTGGCATTAGAATTCATTTGGAACAGCTAATCTTTTAGGTTTGTCATAGGATATTTAGGATATTTTGGAATTTAATCTACAGCACTCTCTATGTCTTGTAAATGTTCACTTTGTAACTTTGAGAAATAAGTTATTTGTTGAATTTACTATGCTTTCTGCTTTTGCTTTTTTGTGTAATTCCTGGAGTCTTAACACTTTTACATTATGCCATAAATGGAAATAATTAAAAATCATTGAACATTTAAGCCATTATATATGGCAGTTTGCTTTTATATAGCATTATACTGGCACTTATTTTCACCAATCAAAGCAGACCATGTTGGTTAATTAAAATTCCTTCTGCGAAACATGATATCATTCAAAAGGTCAGCTACAGTGCCAACACATAATCATAGCAATATGATGTACAAGCTTTACGCCCCCCTCTTCTTTTAGCACTAATACCTCCACCATCCCCCAACTGTTCTCACTTCCACCCCAAATGCCAATCCATATATCTTCTGTATACTACATATACACTCATAATAACCCAGTGACAACACCCAGTATGTATATATAAGTGTTTCAGCATCTTTACTAGCCAATGTTCCAATATTTTTACCGTATCTACATTTTGGTCAATTGAGCATATATTTCTGTGCTACAGGTCTGTAAATTTCTTTGGATGCGGTGGCACTAAGTTGTTCAAATTTTTTAACACTGTTCCTACATGATCGAAAAAAGGGGAACACAACTTGATGGATTCATAAATAAGCAATTATTCTGTGTCAGTCTATGTTTGTTCAAGTTTCTTTAACTTAAACACGTAAAGGCTTCTCTGGTGCATAGGTATACTTTCAATATTACACTTTCAAAGTATCCATTACAAGTCAATTGCCTCCACCATTTTCGGCTGATGTACAATGCACTGCTCTTACACACTGTTGGTTGGCATTACTTATAAAGTTAGGCAACTTAATGATATCCAATAGATATTGCTGGTACAAAGCACTAAAATATCTGTTGGATCCCACAAGGTGTAGATAGGATTAACATATCAGGTATTACCTGGTTATAAGACTCCAATTTTCTTCCTCAAAAATCATATTCATATAATTTCTTTGAGAAATATCTTTTCTAGATGGTTTTCAAAAACTCAAAAATAACTTTGGATTTTATATCAGAGGTTACATTACCTAAATTCAATATATAGATGTCACATTTAGCTCTGACCCTGTATTCTTTTATCCCATAACAAAATGTGGGCACTGCTATACCATGGTTAAATTTTACAATTAGAAAGCTTTGGATTTAATATGTGTCTTGGCAAAGACAGGTTTGTGAGTAAATTAGGTCTTGCTCTGATATTACAGTTCATTAGCAAGATCCAAACTTGACTATAGCTCAATTGTGCATGGATCTGCTTGGAAATTGTGCCTGCAGATGCTTGATTCAATAGACAGTCAGGTACTAAGACTCACAATCATGTACTAAGAGAAGCCCCTTATGCCAAGACCAATGAACCATCCTCTAGTATGGTGAACAAAATGAGAATAATCAATGTTGTAATTATTACAAAATTCTTTATTCCCATAATACCATTAAACTTACCATTGGCAGTTGCATGTTTTGTATACAGAAAATCACAGAGATGACTTGTGCAAGCCGTCCTAAAGGGTGAGTGTTGACCACAGCACATAAGATGCCAGTTTTCACTGACATTGAAACACTTTGTTGTTGAGTGTGTTGAGACAGAAATATTTTGATGCCAGCTGTGTAAAGACAATATATGATGATTTTGCACTTGAGTAAATTTTGGATTTTTCTATGGAGACATGGTTTATATTTAAAAAAATTTGGACCATATTAAGGAGGATTATTCATGTCCTTTTTCAATTTTTTTTATATACATTTGACAAAATTTTTACATTTCTGCATTCTTTATTTTATATTTTTTGTACTTGATCTGTACACTTTTTTGATAGGGTTTATCATCCTTAACTTTCTATGCAGTTTATGTTTATATTTTCAAACATTTACCTTTAGTTGGCACCACATGCTCACTATTATGCCTAGATGCCATACATTGATGTCTGTCTGTCTCTCACACATACATGCACACACACGCATGCAAGCACACATTATGAATACTGTTAGTTGGACAGGAAATTTACTATACATCCTTTCAACCCCAGCCTAAATACATTTTAAGTCAAAATACTTCCATTTCATCAGCTAACTTAATATTGTGCTTTTGTTATGTAACTTTCTTTGAATTGATATG
Organism: Potamilus streckersoni; assembly: GCA_016746295.1. Taxonomy (NCBI): domain Eukaryota; kingdom Metazoa; phylum Mollusca; class Bivalvia; order Unionida; family Unionidae; genus Potamilus; species Potamilus streckersoni. Next base: position 4,235,869 of record JAEAOA010001006.1, read on the forward strand.
TTTTAAGTAGTGTAAATTGAAATGACCCAACACTCAGTTCAGTACATATTAAACTTCAATACAATATACATTCAAAATGTGTATTCATGCATAAACTTCCTGTATCTTAAATTAGTATTCATTTACCTACAGTGTAAATGTATGTAGAGAAAGATCTTTGTTTCAGATTTCCAAGAATATAATTTGTTGTTCTCATTCTTTACTAACAAAACCAATATTGTGAAAAATAACTCCCACACACCACCATACATTCTCTGCTATCTCTCATGCCATTTAACTTAATCACATGAATTTTGACTGGGGAAAATACACTGCTGTGTAGTGATGATGTCTCTTTTATCAAGACCCTAATTTCTACATGAATATATGAAAAGGCATATGATGAGACATTGGAATACCCACCTTTTAATTGTTGCCAACAATTTTTTATTTTTCATTGACCTGTATGAGATGGCTGCACAGTGATAACAAAACAAGAGGCCCAAGAAGGGCTGAGAATGATCATTTTGTCTGACATTTGGCCAATAAATTTGGGTCTTTACCATATGTTCTCGCTTATGACTCCAACTGCAAACAGCACAGACCCAGATCTGCCATTACATAATGCACTGGAAGATCTGGATCTGTGCAGTTATTGGAAGTAATGAAACAAACAAGATAGACCCTAGTCTGCAGGCACATTATGCTATGGCATATCTGGATCATTGTTTTGCAGTTTGACTGGAATTATGAGCCAGTATAGACACTATCGTGAGATGCTTTCTTTTGAATTTATTCCTGTGCTGTAGCTTGTATATATTATGAAAATGATTGTTTTAAGGGTTCTTTATCCTCCATTTGGGCTTGGGGATATAAAAATATCCCCAATGCATTATTGCTGCATGTTGCAAGAAGCAACTGAGTGGTGGCAACACCCTTGTTTTGAGGCTGTTGGTTGCAACTCTTATGCAACATAGATTTGTAGAAGGCTGGTGGGACCTGAAATTAAATTTTACAAAAAGCATTCTTACATAAAATAAATTAAAAATAAAAAATAAATTAAAATTAAAATATTTTTAAATGATAATACACCATGAAAAAAAGTTTTGCTGCCATTACTGAAAATAAAAACTGCCCAAAAGACTGACCATCAAACATTTTAAAAACTGCTCAAAAGACTTTGACCAAATTGCACAGGTATGGCCACCATTTCTAAACAGAGAATAATCTTGAAATTGCTTCTAAAAATCAGCTTGACAGAATTTGACCAAATTTGTTTTAAAAAATTCTTGCATAAAGGGATTTCAGATTTATACAGATGGTTCCAATCCACCATCAGTTATTTTTTCCATTACTAAAAATATGTGTACTTTTAAACATTGGCTTTGCAAAGTCACTCAAAAAGAAATGGACTAAATTTGACTGAAAGTTGACTTCAGTATAAAGGATTTTGCCAGAATAAAACAATGCTAAAATTGGAAAACATCAACACAGCTTTACATGTCACCTGTAGAATGAAATGTTGAACAGAATGTGACCAAGATTGACAGAATGAATTCCAAAATTAAGGCTTTCACTCATTACAGGATAGATGATGATGAAGATGCATAAATAGAAAAAGCCTTAAAGCAATTGTGTTCACGATATTTTGCAATCAACATTATTGAAAAAATAGTAGAAAATAAGTAATGTATCACCTGTCACCTTTCATCATGTAGGATGAATAATTATTTGAAATGTTTTATTTATGTCAGCCTGTCACCTGTATTCTTGCTTTTTGCAGCTTCTGATACACCAGTCCTGTAGTGTGGCTTTGCCAGAGAGATGGGCTCCAATCAACAATATGCCAGCATCTACCCTACCCCATATTCCGGAAAGTTGGAACTATCCATACACAAAAAATTCCATGTGTACCTTCCCATACATATGGCAGGCCAGTGTTGGTCGATGCTGCTACCCGGTCTTCAATTGTGGACCAGGTGATTCAGTTGCACTTAATTTATTGTGTTTATATTATCAGGGGAGTTGGGAAGGTAGTTAGCATATTAGGCAGGATTTGTTCATAAAAGCATTGAATTAAGGTCAGAAAGATCACAGCCATCAATTTCTTCATCCACATTGTTAGCCTTTGCTTATAAAAGAGAGATGAACCTTTTACATAATGTAAGAGGTGAATCACAGATACAGACAACTGTACTATATCATGCTTTTATTGGCATAGACTCTTAGGTAACTCATTAGTGGGGCTGGTGGTCATGATAATAGACGAACTTAGTTCATCTCCAGATAGAGATAGGAAAAATGAGAAAATCTGGTGTGTGTATATGTGTGCTTAATATATGGCAGAATGTATTATGTTGTGATATTGTCACTAGTTTGATATTTGCAGAATGATTATTGTTGTCTACCATGTACAAAACTGCTGCCAAATCATGTAGATGGAATGCATTTTTGGGTTATGGAAGAATTGTATCCATTTTAAACTGTATTGAAAATTTTTGTTATCACTACTCCTCTTAAATGGATGTTTATGTTAGCATTGGGTTTATCTAGAAGATTTCTTGTGATGTCTGGTTGGTCCTGAATTAAAATGGTGCCAATCTGATTTCAAGTATGATTTCACAGTGGCCATCTTACAAGAAAAGTCACTGTAACATGGAGGGTGGAGTTTCATCAATGAAAATGATGCCAATTGACTTTCAATATGAACACCATGTTGACATCCTTGAAAGCAGTCATCAATACTCCTTCCAAATGGATGGTTATATCAACTGTGGTTTTAACCAGTATTAATTCTTATAATTATTAGTTCATCCTAAATGAACATGGTGCCAATCATACATCCAGTCTAGCTGCCATGAGGGCTGTCTTGAAAATCTTGCTATCATTATCCTTCTCTCTGCCACCACCACCACCACCACCAACAACAACGGATGATTATCTTGACATGGAGTTTTCACCAAAATGATCTCCACTTGGGTCCTAAGTAAAAATGGTGCCAATCTCACATCCATTTTCACCAAAATGATCTCCACTTGGGTCCTAAGTAAAAATGGTACCAATCTCACATCCACCATATTCATCGCACCAACTAAAAAATTTTTATGATTTAAGAACATTAGAGATGGGTTTCAATACTTAGCAGTTAAATGAAGAAATGGTACTACTCCAAATCGCACAGTAGAGCATTAGTCCCATCAAGGGACTCTTGTTTGATGATAAAGAAAAGCTGGTATCCCAGTTGAAAGAAACAGTGTTAGAGAATATGCAGGATCATTTTACAGGGCTGCTGAAGCATGAATAAGCATAAACCAAACAGTTTAATATATATGATATATTATGAATTTAACTCCATCAGTATGTACAAGGCATTCTCCATTGATTTTACAGCCTTTCATTTCATTACTGATTCTAGAATTTGTAACATGTGGAACAGTCATTGAATTTTTATGGATTATTATGGAATATAGGCAGAGACATTACGGTAAGAATGAACTATATGCATGATGTTTACAAAATTGTCTAATTAGATAAAACCTATGGGGAACAAGCTGCTAGGCACAGCTTGGTGCTACCGGGGCACAACCAGCTAGGTACTGCTTGGTGCTCAGGGCACAAGCAGCTAAGTACAGCTTGGTGTTGCTGAGTCACAAGCAGCTAGGTATAGCCTGGTGCTACTGGGGCATAAGCAGCTTTGCACAGCTTGGTGCTCAGGGGACAAGCAGCTAGGCACAGCTTGGTGCTGCTGGGGCACAAGCAGCTAGGTATAGCCTGGTGCTACTGGGGCATAAGCAGCTTTGCACAGCTTGGTGCTCAGGGGACAAGCAGCTAGGCACAGTCTGGTGCTACTGGGGCATAAGCAGCTAGGCACATCTTGGTGTTCAGGGCACAAGCAGCTAGGCATAGCTTGTTGCTGCTCTGGCACAAGCAGTTAAGCACAGTCTGGTGCTACTGGGGCAAAAGCAGCTAGGCACATCTTGGTGCTCGGGGCACAAGCAGCTAGGTACAGCCTGGTGCTACTGGGGCATAAGCAGCTAGGCACAGCTTTGTACTCAGGGCACAAGCAGCTAGGAACAGCTTTGTGCTCATGGCACTAGCAGCTAGGCACCATCTGGTGCTGCTGGGACACAAGCAGCTAAGCACAGCCTGGTGCTACTGGGGCATAAGCAGCTAGGTACAGCTTGGTGCTCAGGGCACAAGCAACTAGGCACAACTTGGTGCTGCTGGTGCACAAGCAGCTAGGCACAGTCTGGTGCTACTAGGGCATAAGCAGCTATGCACATCTTGATGCTCAGGGCACAAGCAACTAGGTACAACTTGGTGTTGCTGGTGCACAAGCAGCTTGGCACAGCTTGGTGCTGCTGGGGCATAAGCAACTAGGCACAGCCTGGTGCTACTGGGGCAAAAGCAGCTAGGCACAGCTTGGTGCTCAGGGCACAAGCAGCTAGGCACAGCTTGGTGCTGCTGGGCACAAGCATCTAGGCACAGCCTGGTGCTGCTGGGGCAAAAGCATCTAGGCACAGACTGGTGCTACTGGGGCAAAAGCATCTAGGCACAGCTTGGTGCTCATGGCACAAGCAGCTAGGCACAGCTTGGTGCTACGGGAAACAAGCAGCAAGGCACAGATTGGTACTGCTGGGGCACAAGCATCTAGGCACAGCTTTATGCTCATGGCACAAGCAGCTAGGCATAGCTTGGTGCTTTTTGGGTGTAACAGCAGTGATACTAATTACATTGTTATGGTAGAACAAGTGCGAAAGAATTACCTTGAATTCCTGGAGAGAAAAAAATCCATTGGTAAAGCATTGGTCTCTTTTTTGGACTCTTGTTAAATGTCTGTTGTCAAATGGGAATAATCTTCTTTGACTGGAGACTAGCGCAGAGAAATAGATATGTAAGGATAGCAGGTACATATTGCATAAAAAAACTTCCCCCCACATAATAATAATAATAATAATAATAATAATAATAATAATAATAATAATAATAATAATAATAATAATAAAAATAATAATAATAATAATAATAATAATAATAATAATAATAATAATAATAATACATGTAGTAATAATAATAATGTCTATTTTAAAAGGGTGTAATAGGAGATGTCAAAACATTAAATTAAAACCCTCTTTAATTCAGCATCATTAGCTAAGTGATGATCTCCCACAATGTTATTTTCCAGTGTGGATGGATAGATGGAACATTACAGATAGTTGAGTAAATTTTCAGAAGAAATAAAAAACATTGAGCCTACTTTCAATAAATAAAATTAAAAAATTTGTTCAATTAATATATAATCAAACGAAGACCATTTTCATCAAACAGATTTACTAAATTAAATGTACTCAATGCTTGACCAAAATTCACTTTCCAAATATTTAATGCTTAACTAACATATGCTTTCCAAACAATTAATGCATAAATAAAATTCATTTTCCTTCCAACTGATTTACAGTAACAGTCCAATTTTACATCATATTGCGAATGTTGAATTTTGAGTGTTATTACCATGCTTAGACAGCCAGCATCACCTGACATTTCCTCTTGACTTGTTTCTCACGTGTAGTGTGTGTGCTTTGGTCCTCTTTCGATTTTACATCATATTGCGAATGTTGAATTTTGAGTGTTATTACCATGCTTAGACAGCCAGCATCACCTGATATTTCCTCTTGACTTGTTTCTCACGTGTAGTGTGTGTGCTTTGGTCCTCTTTCGACTCTCTCTCTCTCTCTCTCTCTCTCTCTCTCTCTCTCTCTCTCTCTCTCACTCTCTTAGTATAAAGCTGCTTTCTTAAATTTATAGTCAAATTCATCTAGTCATCGCAGTGCACAAATTCTGACATAATGTGATCTTAATGATTATCTGTCCATAAAGTTTGTTTTTTGGTACAGTACTGTTACATAGTATGAATGACCTTAGCTCCAAGTTCATTTCACTCTGTGTGTAATTCATCATAAATTCCCACGTGCTTCTCTACAGACAAATGTGGCCATATATACCAGCATACATTACTACACGACATATTTACATTTGACTAGTTAATGCAGTTCAATAAAATAAAGGCTCAATTACTTGTGGCATAATATCTGCTAAATCTAGCTACCCTAAAGTAATTTGTGTGATCAATTTTGCGAACTCATATATAAATATATACTTGTCATTAACTCGCAAGAGCAAATATTATCCTACACAGAATCAATTCATATATCCTAAGAAAAATGTCACATTTTGTATATTAGGTCGTATTCATAAAATCCTTATGAAATTCTACACTTTGAATATTTAATTACATGCAGTCTGGCAAATCTCTCAATGAATTAATAATTGAAAAAAAAAAAGAATTAAATGGCATAAATGAACAAATCAATAGAGTCCTATGAAATGAATACACATAAATGCATGAATCATAAGCATATCAACACCTTAGCAAACAAACCCCAACAAATGAAATAGAATATTAAATTAGAAACTAAAATTGCATACCTTAATACCATTTCTTTCCAGGGGCCCCGAGTGGCCGAGTGGTCTAAAGCGCTGTCCGTTACGGATCACTGCCATCTCACCTCTGTCTGCGTGGGTTCGAGTCTAGGATTCGGCGAATGTGGATATGTGAGAAAGCTTACCAGTAGCTTCTCATGGGTCGGTGGTTCTTTCCGGTGATTTCCCGGTTTCTTCCTCCACCATTAATACTGGCCGCCATGAATAGCCTATCGTGTGCTGAAAAATGGCGTTAAGCCCAACAACAACAACAACAACAACCATTTCTTTCCAAACAAACAGTCATAGCCTATAGCCTGTCCTTCTTTCTAAGACAGCTGTCTGGCCCATTTCTACTTGTTCCAATATAATAAAGAAACACTACTCCCTAGCTTCTCCGGAGTCAGACTTAGTTTTCTTTCAAGAAAAATCTGAGTAAAGAATTTTGGCAAGTGGTAGCCTTAAATTGTTTCCCAAAGTGTGTGCCCTTAATTTCCCTGACCAATCAGAATAACTGTTCATACAATTTCTCTCCAGATAATCATGTCTATCATCAGACTTCACTAGCCTAAAATATGCTTCAGTTAGCTTTCTTTGAAAAATAAATTATTTGACATGTTCATTTGGAATGCATTTACCAAAAGTACAACTGCAAATTTAAACTTATAGTTGCAGGGTGTCAGCAAATGTTATTTCTTGTTTTCTTCTTTTAAAAAACAATACAGATACAGATGTCATCACATAAATGCAGTCGCGGTATTATTTCATAGCTATTAAATAGTTTGTCAGTGCAGAGAATGAGATCGCAAATTATGATGCTAAAAGACTTTCAACTGTTGAAATTTTGTAGCAGCCCTAAATCCATATAAAGAGATTTGAACCCATTCATGAAAGCATTGTTTTACTTTGTTTTGTTTATCACTCATCATTTTTGCATTGCATTTGCATTTATTCTGGATTTTATTTGTATGCATTTCATTTGTATTCATTCTCCATTTCATTGCATTTATTCTCCATTTAATTGTATTAATTCATTCACTTGCATTCTGCATTTAATTTAGTCAATCTGCATTTCATTTGCATATAAAAGTCATTGAAAATAGGAATTTTTATATGGCTAGATTACTGAAGATGGACATATTGATGTTTATTCATGTCTGGTTTTTTTTGTCATTGTTGTGTTTTTTTTTAATTAGGTCACCTGTACCATGTACACAAGAGTGTATACATGTACTAGGTTCATGACCCTTGTGTAGTACCTGATGTACCAGCATGTTATGCAGCAGCAGATCTGGGTCTGGCCATGAAGTCAAGAGACTGTACACAAAAATTGAAATTATATTCAGAAACTCTAAAACAGAAAATTGTAAGTCATCAGTCATCAATCAAGCTCACTCAGTCTTGTGCAAAACAATTGGCTTGTATGTAGACATACAAAATTGTTAGATAATCTGAAAAGTGTCATGATTTGGAGTCCAGTAATATATTGGCATTTTTTAAGCTTGATCACAATTTCAGATATTTATCTTGCACAAGTTTATGACTATATGGTCTGGAATTCATAAAATTCAAGCTTTAGCTTTAGTTTGTTTTCTATGTGAAACTGGTGTTTGAATACTTGTTTCTAATTGGGCAAAACAGAAAACCAAAAAACAGTCTAAAGCTTTACTTTGAGTTCAACAGTGTTTTTTTCCAATCTTTCAAACTGGTGTTAATTTTAAATGGTTGCTTCTGATTGGTGACAGGGATGATAATTTTGAATGGTTGTTTTTGATTGGGTGATACTGAAAACCCAATCAGAAAATCAAGCTCATGATTTGTTTATGATCTCTAGATCCAGATCTGACAGATGAATGTGCATAACACTATACAAGCAAAAAATTGGTATCCCTTGCTCTTTGGAACTATCTTCATAAAGTCTGAGGAGAAATGATCTGTAAGAAAATGCCCTCATGATATTAAATAACTATATCTTGATGAAAGTACCATCAGCTACTTTCCCCAATTTAATTATTAAAAAATGTTTTCATTTTCAGAAGACGTGTTTTAAACTGTAAAGCCATATCTTCATTTCAATGCAAGCCCTGTTGTGGAAAAGTAGTGCAAGTATGTTACATTATGAAAAATATCTAACAATTTGATTTAACCATTCAACAGGTTATGGCATAGAATTCTGCAGTGTGGATAGGGGCAATGACTCTTGTGTGGTGTGCAAGAACTCATCTAAACAGTACCATCTTGTGCACTCATATCATGGAGTAAATGCAATGTGTTTTGATGTTAGTAAAAGTGATGAAGACGAGTGTATTGTAGGTGAGTAGTGTAGTCAAATTTTGTGTATTCTCCATGCTGTTTGATGTTTTCCTGACTTAATATTTTACCCATCTGGTGAGATGAGTTTAGAACTTGTGTTCCCAGTTATCTGTGGCAAAAAAGAAATTTTGGATAGGTTGCACAGATTTGTTAAATTTATATATCATCAATAATGTAAAAATCTACTCCACATACTACTCATATTTTCATATTTGTAATAATTTTTGGTAGTAAATAAATTTGTTTGCCATCAAGCACATTTATGGGGATTAAAAGAAAATATTAAAGAAATTCAAGTTGTCTGGATAATGCTTAGAAACAGATTTTTCAATTGATGGACATCATACCAGGAAAACACTTGTTCTTAAATTTCATGTATTTTGTGCATATTTATTAGTATGGATATTAAAATAACTATATATTCTCTAAATCTTGTTAAAGGTAAATAATGATTAAAAAGGAGAAAATAAGTTTAGAATAAGTTTATTTATACATAAAAAATATACATACATACATACATTGTTTAAAACTGTTTATTTTATTAGTTTTAATATTTAGTTTGAATAAGCACCTGATCTGATATGTTAAATGACATTTTGTTAAGCCATTCAAAAGCTCTGTCAAGAATCGAATGTGTGATTCGTCGTGGTTAATTTGTCTCTTATCTTATTCTCCTTGGGTCATGGGTTTTGTCCCAAGTTCAGGTTGGCTGCCTAATTGTGTCCATGGAAAAAGACACATTACTGCCATTTCCTAAGTGTATTTTAGCTGTTACTGTGATAAAAGTGCCATTAATGCCATGGACATGATTTTCAGGAAATTAATGATGTTTATTAGCACATATACTATCATCATTTGTATTAATTATGGTATTATGGTAATATAAAATTAAACACAATTTTAGATTCTTTATTCTGTTTAAAATTCCTAGTTATAATTTTTTACTTGCTCTGGAAAATTTTCAGCCAATTCTAAACTGAAAACAGTACAGTTACATGTAGTTTAATTATAATACCTAGAAGCTTTGCATGAAAGAGAGAAACAAGCTGTTGCTTACATTCTGAACATTCCTCACAATGAGCTAGTATATACTGAGTTGTTATGGGCAAAAGACAGGATTAGACATTGTGCAACAATGAGATAGTATATACTGAGTGGTTCTGGGCAGAAGACAGGATGATATATTGTTTATGGGGCTATTATGGATAAAATTAGGATGGAATGTTATTTTAAAGAGCAGACTTGAGATATAACAGAATGAGGATATTATTTTGAGTTAGACAGACTTGGATTTGTAATAGCTCTAACTTTGCATTTGGAGTTGTATCAGAAGTAGTAGTCTCTAATCATGTCTCATCAGGAGCACTTAGTATCAAATCATGTCTCATCAAGAGTGCCTGTATACATGTAGTGTCTAATCATGTCTCATCAGTGTACCTATGTAGTGTCTAATCATGTCTAATCAAGAGAATGAATAGATAGTGACTAATCATGTCTCACCAAGAGTACATGTATAGACAGTGCCAAATCATGTCTCACCAAGAGTACATGTATAGATGGTGTCTAATCATGTTTCACCAAGAGTACATGTATAGATGGTGTCTAATCATGTCTCACTAAGAGTACATGTATAGATGGTGTCTAATCATGTTTCATCAAGAGTGCCTGTATCGTGTTTAACCATGCATTGTGTCAAGAGTACATTTGTAGGGTGTCTGATGTTTTCTATCAAAACTTTCTTAGTATATAGCTTCCTGTCATGTTTCATATTGAAAGTGCCAGTATAGATCATTTCTAATTATGTCTTTTATCAAGAGTGCCTGTTTAGATGGTGTCTGAACATGTACAAAAATATGAAATGTGCCAGTGTAGTGTCTAATCATGCCTTATGTCATGGGTACCTGTGTAGAAAGTGTTTAATCATGTCTCATATCAAAAGTGCCTTTGTAGATTGTGTCTAATTATATCTCATATCAAGAGTGCCTGTGTAGATTTAATCAGGTCCCATATCATACTGCCAGTGTATATTGAGTCTAATCAAGTTTTATGTCAGATTGCCTGTGTAGTGTAAGATAATGTCTTGTCAAGATTGCATGTGCAGATAGTGTTTAATCCTGTCTCATCAAGAAGTATGAGTACAGATTGTCTAATCATGTCTTATATCAAAAGTATAAGATTAGTAAAGGTTGTCTAATCTGTCTCATGAAAAGTACAAGTACAGATTGTCTGATCATGTCTCATATCAAGAGTGCCAGTGTAGATGTGTGTGGTGTGTGTGTCAGTATCACCATGTCATGTCTCATATCAAGAGTGCCAGTGTAGATGTGTGTGGTGTGGTGTGTGTGTGTGTGTGTGTGTGTGTGTCGGTATCACCATGTCAGTATGCACAGAGTCCAATCAGTTTTCATGTAAAAAATTACCAATGTAGTGTCAAAATAAGGTCTTGTCAAGATTGCAGGTGCTTGTCAAGATTGCAGGTGCTGATAGTGCTGAATTGTGTACCTGTTTAGATTGTGTCTAATTATACCACATCTCAAGAGTGCATGTGTAGTACTTGGGGTTTCAAATTTAGCTCTCATGATAGTAAATCTGTGGAAACATCTTGATATTAAAAATTCAGTAACTTTAAATTTATGAATAGTCATGATGAAATCTATATTTATCAGTATAGTTATGTTCTTGATGATAGCTTCTTTGTAGAGAAAACCATATGGACCATGGCATTTTTGGGGTCTACATGAGTTTGAAACGTGTTTTTAATTCTACACAGACTGGTTTGCATTTTTCTATATCATTAGTACTGTGAATCCTACAGGCACCCTTGATCTACTTTACAGAGCTATAAATAGTCACAGTGTGGCAGTAAACAGTGCATTGTTCTGCTTGTCAAAGTTTACATTAATGAATATTAAATTATATTGCAAGTTCATACATACCAACAATAACGATGGTGCATTTCAATCAGCATTATTTTAGATTCAGTTCAGAAAATCAGAAAATAAAATATTAAAATTGATCTGTCCATTCAAGAGTTTTCTTGTTAGCTATCACATTTGCCTGTCTTAAATTTAAGATTGTCATATATTGTAATAAATGAATTAAAGGTCACCATGGCCATGTGTGCAGGTATTCATAAAATGGGAATTTAAAAGACAGAAAGTTCTTAAAATTCTTCCAGAACACATAATTTTCAAGGAAAATAATGCAGGCACAAGCCAGGTGAAATACAAAATATCCAAACCATTCACTGAATGAAATTTGTGGAACACAAAATCTTAAGTTGTTCGTTCATCAGCATGAGGTATGAAAGAGAAAATGACAATATTCAAAGCAGTTTTAAAACAACTAAGAAATATCCCATTGGTGACCATAATTACTCTATGGTAAATTACCAAAACTTTTTTTATTTGATTGTATATTGATCAAGGTCTATGTGTACTTTACAAACTTTTCAGATGAACTTAATGTACTATCAATGCATCATTTTAAAATACCAAACTTTTCAAATGCATTTCAAATATATAAAATATTGAATGTATTTTTTGAATGTGCCTAATATACTTTTATCTTGATATGTATTTAAGTTCCCTGAAGATTTCTCCATATAAATGATGTCTATAAATAGACTGTTAACAACATGGTCATTTTTATAGTTCGGCTGGTCATATACCAGAGAGCTTATGGCATGGTCTATTGTCAATCATGTCTGTTTGTACAAAATCTCACACTTGCAGGATTGCCTTGAAAATACACAGACACATTCATCCCATGGTTTAGTTGGTCTTAAATGAAAATGCTGCAGTTTGCCCTTCCAGTTTGGTCACAAAAGCAGCCATATTGAATATTTTGTAATTGCTACTCTCAAGAATTGATGGTCACATCAGTATGGTGAATTTATAAAGATACCTCTTGTGATTGTTAGTTGGATATAAATGAAAATGGTGATGCACAGAGATGCAGTATTGACACCACACTGTCCATCTTGAAAATGATGTTATTGCTTCTTTTCCTGAATGAATCATCAGATCAAGACAGGTTTTTGACTGAAAGATTTCTGTTTATGTCTGGTTGAACATAAATGAAAATAATGCCTATCTTACCATCAAAAATAGCTGCCATGATGGCCAACTTGAAATTCTTAGTCGTACCTCTAGATGGGTTTTATCACCAAAGTTCTTACATTATCTGGTTGATCCTGAATGGAATCTGATATCCAGGAAGTCTTTCTGATCTTAAATTAAAATGGTTCTTATCTGATGTCTAGTATGGTCACCATGATGACCATATTGAAATAATGTTCCCACTACTGATAAATTCAAAGTCATTCTGATGTGGGGTTTTCATCAGATGAGTTCTTTGCTTGTCTTTTTGGGCCAAAATGAAAATTATTTGCAATCTGACCCTTAAAGGTATTATCTCTATTCTTCCTAAATGGATGGCCATATCAATAGTGGATTTTCAGGAGGGTTTGTTATGATGCCTCATTGCCCCTGAATGGAAATGGTACCAGTCCAACATCGAGTATGACTGCCACAATGGCCATATTGAAAATCTTGGCACAATTTTCTTTGAATGGATGGTCAGGGGACTTTTGCTTACATCCATGGAATGTCATCAGATGCAAAATAAATATTCATTTATGAAGAAAAATAATGGAGTAATTGAAAAATCGCAGGTGAAGGTTACTTGATCAGAATTATTATTGACCACAGTATATTCACGACTGTCATGATAAACATAATTTTAATAATGTAATTTTGTCAATAATTCATTTCAGCAATCAAAGGTAAGTAAACACAAGTATTTTTTTTATCAGATTTGCTGTGCTTTTATTAACTGCTTACTAATCAGAGTTGAAAATTCAGTCCTCCAAGCCAGAGTGGTGATTGAAAATTTCAAGTGGTCATATGGATTTTGCAGTCTCTAACATGATTCAGGCTGACCATAATTTCTCTTTAAACTGTCAAAAATTTGCTGACTTTGTTCATAAATAGTCCATACTTTCTACCACCGCTTTTCATTTATTTTGATAAGCTTGTTCAAGTGCTTTGTGTTCATCATTACATTAATTTTCTTACCCGAGGGAGAGCAGAATGGTCCCTGTATGTAATTGATTACAACTGTGGCATAAGGATGACAGACTTAATTAGGAAAACAAACTTTAATAATTGCATGGTCATTAACATCATCAGCTATTATATTTCTGTAATAGTTTTTGGTTAAGTGTTGATTCTGTGCAAGATGTTTAATACTAACCTGACTGGATGAGTGAATTTATTTATTTATTTATTTTTTTTTAAAACCCTGCTTATGCTTCAACAACCAAATCCTTTAATAGTCAGATCAGAAACAAAGCATTTTCTTTATTCTAGGCATGCCTGTATTAAAAAAAAGATAAATTTGATAAGTGGCACTGGAGGGCATATTGCATTAAAAGGCTTTTTATTCAACTGTAAATCCTTACTTTAAGAGAATTCTGTCCTTAAGCAAATTTTCAACAAAAAAATAATAGAAAAATGTATCTGTTGAACCATATTGAAATGGATTTCAGCATTAAAACAAATAAACAGGATATAATAATGATATGGCTGTAACTAAACAAATGGGGTGCATTTTGGTTTTTGAATGGTCTGAGGGTGGAGACAGTTATGTCCCCCATTTTCTATAAAACATCATTATTATTGAAAACCATCCTACTCGTTTTAAAAATTAAAAATCATTAACATAAAAAGTCTCAATTTTTTTCCCCAGTAAAATCTTACTTTCTTTTTGGTATATTTATTATAGTTTTTGTTTCCTCCATACGCTATGCACATAGTTGCTTTCATCTTATAACACCGGCTCAAGTGATCCTTTTAAATGGAGACGCTGTTCAGACCCATTTCCCTTATCACTTGGTCATGCCTGTCAGTCCTTAAAGTCAGATCTACTAAGCAGCTCTCTGGCATATTCTGTTATCATTTAGTTTTGTCCACACACTAAAAAAATGATTTTACGTGTGAACTGTGGGGTTGGATCAACTGGATTCTTTCTGTTTTCTTCTTTTAACTACTACATCTTAATCCAATATCAAATGAAAATATTTACCACAGACATTGGGTTGCCAGAAGTCTGCTATTTGATAACTGTGTTAGCTGGGGTGTTGTCTTGTGTTCAACAAATATTCTTTGTTTTTCAGTGTGAACCAGTTTAATAGTTTCCCCTATTTGTGACACACACTTGAATTTGTGTTTCCTTTTAGCCATTTCATTTCATTCAATAAACTTTCATTGTTTGCTGTTCTGTATCACAAAGAGTTGTAGTTGCCTCTTGTAGATTGTTTGTTTTCCGCTTCTTTTTTTCTTTCTTTATGTTGTTGAGCTTTCTTTTGTACCATGTTTATATTTTCCCCACCTTTATCACATATCCTTTGTATATATATATATATATATATATATATATATATATATATATATATATATATATATATATATATATATATATAGGGAGAGAGAGATAGTGACCTCATATTATATTGTACTTCTGTATAATAGGGAGAGAGAGTACCCTCATATTATAATATACTTTGGTATAATGTGATTCTAGATATAATAATATGGAACCCATGACTAAAATGAATCTGGTGTTTAGCAGTATGACTTTTAAAAAAATGAAGAATCCTTATCATATATCTTTATTTCCTTGTCAAAATGGCATTAAATAACATTTTTTAAATAGTTTTAGCTGCAGTTCACTATATAGTCCGAAAATACATCCCCATTGGTTTATACCCCCTACCGATTTCAATAACTAAAAAGTTTAATGTGATAAAAAGTGCGCAGAACTAAGTCAATTGAATCATTGATTTATAATTTCTAACCTGCCATACACTACGGAGTAATTTATTTCCATCTGACAACATAATGATGTAATTGATCCTATTTGGTAACTGACGGATAATTCCGTAAATTGCAATAACGTTGACTTTGGAATTATATTCCTTTGCACACATGAATATATTAATGAAACCGATTGTTAAATCCATGTGAAAGGCAAATTTTTTGTCATTATTTTTCTTTGCTTGATTCTCTCTCTCTCTCTCTCTCTCTAAACATTTTTACAATTATTATACATTTATACTGTTATGAATATTGCATATTTATATTTTGAATTGTTAATGGTGAGTCCATTTCCCCCAGGCTTGGCATCATAACATATTTTTTAAAATTGAAAACAACTTTAAATTTTTTTTACTTAAACGTGTGATACAGAATATATTGACTCTACTGCACTCTCTTGATGTAGATAGAGCTCCTTGTGTTGATGAGTGTCGTATTAGTGATACAATATTTATGTGATTAGTCAAGGGTATATTATTTTTAGTTCCCAGGTCAAGAATTGCTTAATGTATTTTGCTCTATTGTCTCAAAATTCCATACATATTTTACATAAATCCTCAATCAAAAAGAATCATTTGTTATTTCATTTTGTATGTAAATGTTTGTTACAAAATCTTTTTAATCGTACATAAAGAAATTGAAAGTTTTAGAGACCCAGCATAAAGTCCTTGTCCATCTCTCCATCCATCTGTATATCCTCTGTAACCATATTTTATTTCCACAGTAACTCAAGATGTCTATTATCCACAGTGCCAAATTTTGTGTATGGCTTGCACTTGAGGTGAGGAGAAACTCTATTAATTTTGTAGTCAAAAGCTTGAAGGGCAAGGTCATTGTGACTGAATAAAGAATAAAGGGCTTTGCACGTAATTTGAGCTCTTCACAACCTACTGTTGCTATATACTTTGTGCATGGCTTGCACTTGAGTAAGGAAGAAATATATTGATTTCAGGTTCAAAAGGCCAAAGGTCAAGGTAACTGAGAAAGAAACAAAATTGTTTGTGCATAGTGACCAAAGTTTTCAACCATCTACTTTTATCAAATGTTGTGTCCAGCTTGAATTTTGGGTAAGCAGGAAGCCAATCAATTACAGGTTGAAATGATCAAAGTTCAGTGTCACTTCAAAAAGAGAAACATTGTTTCACAGTCTTCAGCATCTACAGTTGCCAAATTTTGTGGATGGCTTGAACTTCAAGGAAAAACCTACTGATTTTGAGGTAAAAAGGTCAGAGGTCAGGGTCACTGACAAAGCAGAAAAATCATTTCTGCACAGTAACATCAGTGCTACATAACATTCCTGGACTTTGTGGATAGTTTGCACTTTGAAAGTGGAAGTAGCCATTTTGAAAGTTCAAAAGTCATGGTCACATAGAGAAGAATAGTTTGTTCACAAAGGTTTATTTCTGTTATCAACATAGAGGACTGTTTAACAGAGGTCAGACATTTACTGTGCTCTTCATTTAGCAGTAATATTTGACCTGTAAGTTTATATAACACAAAAGTATCTGAGATTTAACATTAATATTTGACCTATAAGTTTATTTATACAAACTATAAAATCAGTCCTATAAGAGATGCCATCATCAATGTTATCAGACAATTGCTGAGTTAAACCTAAGGTATCATTGGTCAAAGCCCAAGCAGCCATTTAAGCTTAACAAAATGGCTTACACAATAGGTGAGTATTGAATGATAATAAATTAATCTTATGTGTTATAAGTTAATGCTAAATATTTGAGTTTTTAAAATGCAATTTGGTTTAATAATTCTGTGTTAAATCCTATGCAATGCTGTTTTCTCCCATCACCCTGGGATCATTCAGGCCTTTCATTTCTTTTGTCCCAAAAATAAAAAAAAATATAAAAAATAAACCAGTAACTGAATGACCCTTGATTGCTGTTGAATGAATGTAGTGGGAGGTTTAAAAAAGTTGCTTAAAATTCTTGTAATTTTACATACCATTTCTTCTTAATATTTTTTTCTCCAGTTGATTATTTATTGATTTAGATCTATGTCATTCATGACTTTATATTCAGGCCACATGCCCAGTTTCTTTCTGTATTGTACATGTTAAAATGAAAATGTTGACTTGTATCAACATAGAGACCAGAACTTATTCATGCCCTTTATTCCACACTAGTTGTATATTGGGGGTTTTGGATTACACCCTTAGTCTTATTTTAGGGCCTTTATAATGCTGGTATAATGGGGCTTTGGATTACATGTTTGGGTCATGTCCCAGGGCCCTTTTGACAGGCATACTGATATAATGGGGTTTTGAATTATGCCCTTGGGGCTTGTTTCTGGGTCTTTTTTAAATGTTTTCTGGTATCATGGGTTTTTGAGTTACACTTTCTGGTCCTGTCTCAGGAAGTTACAACATGCATTCTGGTACAGTGGGTTTTGAGTTATTCCATTGGTTCTTATCACATGACCTTTTTGACATGGATACTAGTATAATGGAATTTTGAATTACACCCTTGTGTCTTACCTTAAGGTCATTTTAAGATGTATACATATTTAATGGGTTTTTAATTATGCCTTTGGGTACTGCTTCAAGCCATTACAAAATGCATACAGCTTTAATGTGGTTTTGAGTTATGCCCTTGGGTCTTACCGCATGGTCCTTTTGACATCCATACTGGTATAAGGGAGTTTTGAATTCCACCTTTGTGTCTTACATCAGGGCCATTTTAACATGCATTCTGGTGTAATGGGGTTTTGAGTTATCCCCTTGTGTGCTGCCTCACAGTATTATAGCATGCATTCTGGTATAATGAGGTTTTGAGTTATGCCCTTGGGTCATGCCTCAAGGCCCTTTTGAGATGCATACTGGTATAATGGTATTTTGAACTATGTCCTTGGGTCATGCCTCAGGGCCCTTACAACATACTTGCTAGAATAAGGGTGTTTTGAATAACACCCTTTGGTCTTGCCTCAAGGCCACAAGCAGGTAGAAGAGGCCTTGTGGACCCTCCAGCATGAAGTTACAGGTGACTAATGGAGGCAAACTGTGCTGTAAACTGGGATGCATGTCATCATGTTCATGCTGAGGTCTTTTCATAAAAAATTAAATCTATATTTAAAAAATCTTACTTTTAGAATTGTTGTAATTTGAATAATGTTTTAGCCTTAATCTTTGTTTTGTATGCCTTGTATTAGATGGTGAAACTGTTTTGGTACTGTTTAACCCAGGAGTTTGCTATACTTGATGTGATATGAAACCCAACACACACATGCCCACATACACAGTTTAACTCAGGAATTTGCTATACTTGATTTGATATGAAACCCAACAAACACACACAGTTTAACTCAGGAGTTTGCTATACTTGATTTGATATGAAACCCAACAAAAAACACACATGCACATGCATACACACACATGCACACACTGTTTAACCCAGGAGTTTGCTATACTTGATGTGACATGAAACCCAACACACACACATGCCCACATGCCCACACACAGTTTAACCCAGGAGTTTGCAATACTTGATGTGATATGAAACCCAACACACACATGCCCACTTACAGTTTAACCCAGGAGTTTGCAATACTTGATGTGATATGAAACCCAACAAACACACACACATGCACACACACACATGCACACACTGTTTAACCCAGGAGTTTGCTATACTTGATGTGACATGAAACCCAACACGCCCACACACCCACACACAATTTAACCCAGGAGTTTGCAATACTTGATGTGATATGAAACCCAACACACACATGCACACATACAGTTTAACCCAGGAGTTTGCAATACTTGATGTGATATGAAACCAACAAACACACACACATGCACACACACACACATGCACACACTGTTTAACCCATGATTTTGCTATACTTGATGTGATATGAAACCCATCACGCACATGTACATGCATACATGCATACAAGATTTCCTGTTTAACCCAGGAGTTTGCTGTACTTTATGTGATATGAAACCACACACACACACAGAATGTTGTCTATGGGTATAAATTTGAAATATTTTGAGATTTCCACCCTTTAGCTGTATATTGGTTTGAAGAACATGAGGTGAAATCACACATGCATCTAATACAGCCTGAGTCGTGCCCTCATTGTACTGGACTCACCACTGGATCATAATGTGGAAATAGGGTACAAAGATAAATCAACATTGTTGCAAGATTGGTCACTGCATCTGGTGATACTTTTGTGATTCTCATCATAATATTATTTTCTTTTTTTAAAAATATAATGCTCCATTAAAATTAATTCAGATTGAAATCTTAATTCCTAAATCATTTAGCTTCATTATTTTTCACAAAGATCATAACTTAAGGTGTGTCCAACTTGGCATTTCATTAGCAGGTGCCAAAGGGTCATCATTATTGTATTTGGAGTTGGGGCTGCATAATGGTGTCTTTAATCTGTTTTTATTTCTTCCAGTCAGAGTGTTTACATTGATTGACAGTATGGTAACTGGATTTCTTTTCAAACCATATGGAACATTTCTGTGAAGAACATTGAACATAACCATAACCTGTATCTCTGTTTATGCCAGGGAATTGCACAAAAATCTAAAGAGGCAAAATGGATGAAATCAAAACATTTCATTTCCATTGCAAGATGTTAATGAAGTTTTGCTGTTACATAAGCGTCTTTTAGAAAGTCTTTAATATTATATGATATGTTCAAAAGAAAACATTAGCATCATAAATGGTAATTCCATATGATACAGACAGGTTAGGTACCATGAAATGTAACCTTGAAAACAGCTCTGCATATGGGTGGAAAATGTATTATTAATAAAATGGCTCAATAATGACCTGAATGTGTATTTTGTGTTTAAATCAACTGTAGTGCATGATGACCTACTTGCCCGTCCTTCATCCCCTTCCAGAAATAGAAATATTGCACATAGCTTCAACATAAGCTTATGTTATAGTTTGTATGATTATCAGGTATAATTACCTGATGCAAGCATGTTTGGGTTTTCAGGCTTTAGAACAGTTCACAAACTTGTTAGCTTTAAAAGCCATGACAGGGAACAAATTGTTATAATAGTGTCAGATGATGTCAATGCTTGATTAATTTAAATTAACTGCATTTTCATGGCTTGTGAATAATACCTGTATACAATAAGACCACTTTTACTGTATTAAAAAATAAACATGTTTCTTGTGGCAGCTGTTTCTTTTCATTGGCTGTTATGTTGCCTTGGTGCTAATTAGTAAACAAAATAGTCATTGTTCTGTGAGTCATTCATTTGTAACATATTGCAGATAAAGTAGTGCCAGATAAATTAAATGATAAGAAGGTAAGTCAAATGACCAATAGCAAGGTAAAAAGAAAAGTTCACTACATTACTGCCTATTAAAAGGTAAATCAACTGACCAGTGAGAGAATTCATTACATTACTGACAGTAGCAAGGTAAATCAAATGTCCAGTGAGAGTACGCATTATATTATTGACATTAGCTAGGTAAATCACATGACCAGTTAGCCAGTTAGAGAGCTCCTTACATTACTGACAATAGCAAGGTGAATCAAATGACCAGTGATAGAGCTCATTCATTATATTACTGACAGTAGCAAGGAAAATCAAATGACCAATGAGAGAGCGCTCATAACATTACTGAACAGTAGCAAGGTAAATCAAATGACCAGTGAGACAGCTTATTACATTACTGATAATAGCTAGGTAAATCACATGACCAATTAGAGAGCACATTACATTACTGACAAAAGCAAAGTAAATCAAATGACGACCAATTAGAGAGCACATTACATTACTGACAGTAGCAAGGTAAATGAGATGACCAATGAGAGAGCTCATTACATTACTGATAGCAGCTAGGTAAATTACATGACCAATTAGAGAGCACATTACATTACTGACAAAAGCAAGGTAAATCAAATGACCAATGAGTGAACTCATTACATTACTGACAGTAGTAAGGTAAATCAAATGATAAATGAGAGAGCTCATTACATTACTGACAGTAGCACGGTAAATTAAAATGATCACTGAGAGAGCTCATTAGATTACTGACCTAGTAGCAAGATAAATCAAATGACCAATGAGAGAGCACATTACATTACTGACAAAAGCAAGGTAAATCAAATGACCAATGAGAGAGCACATTACATTACTGACAGTAGCAAGGTAAATTAAAACGATCACTGAGAGAGCTCATGACATTACTGACCTAGTAGCAAGATAAATCAAATGACCAATGAGAGCTCATGACATTACTGACAGTAGCATGGTAAATCAAATGACCAGTGAGATAGCTCATGACATTACTGACAGTAGCAAGGTAAATCAAATGACCAGTAAGAAAGCTCATTACATTACTGCCTGTAGTTAGATAAATCACAGGACCTATTAGAAAGCTTATTACATTACTGACAGTAGCTAGGTAAATCAAATGACCAGTGAGAGAGCTCATTACATTACTGACAGTAGCATGGTAAATTAAAATGATCATTGAGAGAGCTCATTAGATTACTGACCTAGTAGCAGGATAAATCAAATGACCAATGAGAGAGCACATTACATTACTGACAGTAGCAAGGTAAATCAAATGACCAATGAGAGAGCACATTACATTACTGACAGTAGCAAGGTAAATCAAATGACCAGTAAGAAAGCTCATTACATTACTGCCTGTAGTTAGATAAATCACAGGACCTATTAGAAAACTTATTACATTACTGACAGTAGCTAGGTAAATCAAATGACCAGTGAAAGAGCTCATTACATTACTGACAGTAGCATGGTAAATTAAAATGATCACTGAGAGAGCTCATTAGATTACTGACCTAGTAGCAAGATAAATCAAATGACCAATGAGAGAGCACATTACGTTACTGACAGTAGCAAGGTATATCAAATGACCAATGAGAGCTCATGACATTACTGACAGTAGCAAGGTAAATCAAATGACCAGTAAGAAAGATCATTACATTACTGCCTGTAGTTAGATAAATCACAGGACCTATTAGAAAGCTTATTACATTACTGACAGTAGCTAGGTAAATCAAATGACCAGTGAGAGAGCTCATTACATTACTGACAGTAGCATGGTAAATTAAAATGATCATTGAGAGAGCTCATTAGATTACTGACCTAGTAGCAGGATAAATCAAATGACCAATGAGAGAGCACATTACATTACTGACAGTAGCAAGGTAAATCAAATGACCAATGAGAGCTCATGACATTACTGACAGTAGCAAGGTAAATCAAATGACCAATGAGAGAGCACATTACATTACTGACAGTAGCAAGATAAATCAAATGACCAGTAAGAAAGCTCATTACATTACTGCCTGTAGTTAGATAAATCACAGGACCTATTAGAAAGCTTATTACATTACTGACAGTAGCTAGGTAAATCAAATGACCAGTGAAAGAGCTCATTACATTACTGACAGTAGCATGGTAAATTAAAATGATCACTGAGAGAGCTCATTAGATTACTGACCTAGTAGCAAGATAAATCAAATGACCAATGAGAGAGCACATTACGTTACTGACAGTAGCAAGGTAAATCAAATGACCAATGAGAGCTCATGACATTACTGACAGTAGCAAGGTAAATCAAATGACCAGTAAGAAAGATCATTACATTACTGCCTGTAGTTAGATAAATCACAGGACCTATTAGAAAGCTTATTACATTACTGACAGTAGCAACGTAAATCAAATGACCAATGAGAGCTCATGACATTACTGACAGTAGCATGGTAAATCAAATGACCAGTGAGAGAGCTCATTAGATTACTGACAGTAGCAAGGTAAATCAAATGACCAGTGAGAGAGCTCTTTAGATTACTGACAGTAGCAAGGTAAAGCAAACGACCAATTAGAGCTCATTACGTTACTGACATGCCATGAGCAACGTAAATCAAGATGATCAGTGAGAGCTCATTACATTTCTGACAGTAGCGAGGTAAATCAAACATTCAATTACAGAGCTCCTTATTTATGCTGGATATTTAAGAAAACAACTTTTCCATGATGTTCACATGGAGAAACTGATACGGAAATGAGCCATTGTCAGTGGAGACTGCATTGATTATTCCCGACTGATTTACAAGGCCAACAAAAAAGAAATTTTTTGAATAGTTTCTTTCAGCTATAGCCAATAATATTGCAGGGGAGTTAATTCTGATTCAGCCAGCTATACAATTTTTGTTACTGTGCTAGTTTTTACACCATCACTGATGTTATGTTCTGTGATTTGTGCACAAGACATGCAAGTACATATATTTTGTTTTGATTTATGCCAATTTTGATTTATTTTATAACCCCATGATTGCATCTCTAGTGTAAATCAAGCTTCACCAGTATATTTTAAGTGGCATTGTAGAATAGTGGATTGATGGCTCGTGCCTAGCAAAGACGATGATAACATTGCTTTTTTACCACAACAGATGTATGGGTTACATATCACAAATCGCAGCATACAGAATGTGTAATCATAAGTTAATGAAAGCAGTAATGAATATTTGATACATTTTTCTAATTTTGAAAAGCATTATTCATTGGACTTGATTCTTTTTTCTCAGTTTAGTATTTTTTTCCTAGTTTTGTTGATACTGATTTAATATGAATTTAAAAATAATTTATAATTTTTGTTGTGTCTTACGGTCAGTTCTTTTTTCAGAAGAAACATTACCAGCAAGGGGCAATTTTGTTGCCAGTTGTGGGCTACCATGTGAGTGTAACCCTAACAACTGTTTCTATGGAGATGATCCCTGCAGGTGTCAACAAAATCAAGAGATATGTAAACAAAACCAACAGATGAACACGATGACTGGAGGTATCTGTGGAACCACATTCATTGTATATTGAACTTTTTTCCTGATATTTAATTGGATTTCTTTAGTAATCTTTCCACTTTTGTTTAAAGAAAACATTGTACTATAGTCTATATACATTGGGAAACAATAAAATGATTTTTTTTCATCCCAGAACATGTAGTGCACAAAGGATTACTTAAAAAATTAATTTATAGGTATCCCAACAAATATGGTGTTCCAATATATGCTGTAAATATGGTAATAATGTTAAAAGAAACTGGTTTTATCCATACCTTGTTGTACATAGATACATACACATGCACAGACACAGACACACATTCACATGCAATCATTTTTAGTGATATTTGACAATCCTCGCATTAATGTATTTTAATTTGAAACCAAGTACGCTGACCATCCTTCAGACATGGCCAATGCTAAAAATAGAAAATACAATGAATGACCTTTCTCTGAAAGAGTGGAAAAGGTCAAATCAGATTCAACTTAAGCATGGACATTTCATGCTTGTACAAATGATGTTGATATGCTTTACAATATGGCCACCATTAAATAAAAAAATAGACTTCCCAGAATCTATTGAACAGAACTTGATTAAAGACCACTTTCATAAAGCATCCTTGCATCACATTTTTACAGATGTTTCCAGTTCACCATTTGATAAGACTGCCATTACTAAAAATATAAAAAACTTATCTTAGTGGCATTTAAATTTTCACAAATGAAGACAATCTGCAGTCAAGTATGATTACCATTACTAAATATAGAAAATCCTTCAAACTGCTACTCAAGAGAGTTTGTGTCATGACACAGAGTTAAAGAAGCATCCTGGTAAGAAGTCAAAATGAATGATACCAGTCTAATAGAAAATATGGCCTCTATACAAAAATCTTGAAGTGATGTACGAGATGAACTTATGAACAGGATTTTACCAAATTTGAGATGTTATTCTGGCATGATGGCTTTCAGGATTCTGCGATTGATGTCAATCCAGTACACAAAGTTTCTGCTCTTTCTAAAAGTATAACTTTTAAATGACTTGTCAGAAATGACTGAACAGAATTTGACCAGATTTGATGGCATTCACAAATAAAGATGTTTCAGAAGTGTACAGTTAATGCTGCTTCACCATCAGATATATATATGCCGTTTATAAAATTAGAAAAACCTGATAAGCATTTGACCAAAAATGACAAAAGCATCTTGGCATGACTGATTATGGCCTTGTCTGTAAGTTTATCCTAAGTTAAAGACCTTGATTTTTCTTGGCAATTGTCCACGCATTTGGCTTTAGATTTATGTTGGCCAGGTAGGCATTATCTTGGGCCTCATTGGTTTCCTCTCCCAGGTTTCCTGTGTTACAAAAGCACTATTTTTAGCTCACTCTGGTACATAGATTTTGTAAATATCAAATGATAATGGTTGGCTGTATTGCCATGGGCACTTTGGCCCACATGCTAGCTGAACTGTAAACAGTCTTTTTTATTTATTTTCAGTGTGAGAATTTAGTTCTTAGATAGGGCTTTTCTTGCATATGTGATAAATGGCATTTCTTTTATTGTGTTGTTCAAATTAGTAGTCATATAGCCTATCATGTGAAGTACCATATGATCTAAAATCAAGGCTTAAAACAGTTATTTTTGATTAGTTCAAGTGAGTTGTATTTTAAACCTTGAAGGCTCAAGAGGTTTCAATTGTTGATGCTAAATTGTTTGTGAAGTTCATTTGTTTTTGGAATTTAATAATTTATTCTCTAAAAAACTAAACAAGTATACTTTTTATAAAATGGTCTGGGACAGAAATTCAGTGGAAATTTAATCTGGAGTTTATCAGAAACATAAACTGATTCAGTTGATGATCTGTTTCCACTATTGCAATGATCTCATCTGACCTCAATGCCTCCATACTGGAATTTCGTTGAGATTTAAACTCAGATTCTATTAGAATTGTTTAGTGATAGAACTTGTATTTTTGCAATCTTATGAAAAAATTTTGGATTATATTCACAAACCATAAGTCCTTTTTCCAATTTTTACATTGTTTTCTATGAAAATAAATTATTTTATTAAAATTTACAAAGTTAGTTGGCATTACTCTTTTCTCTTGTTATTTTTGTATGAGCCAGGACATAAAACCTGCATTGATATTTTATAGTATTTTCTTGAACAAACTTCATATGTGTATTGGGGGGGGGAGAAAAATGCCTTTTCCATGGACACACCAAAGCATCTATTTAAACTTCAAATCTTGGATTAACAGTCTCTAATTGATGATTTTTTTTTCAATGTAAAGCATAATTGTACTTTTCTTTTGGCTTAAATCTCTTATTTCTCTTTTGTTTCTATCATCTCTGATTTGGTGTTTAAATAACAGTTTGTCCAGTTCTATTCTGGAATAATTTAAGCATATAAAGATTATCCTTTCAATAACATTTGTTCTGTACGTTATTTAACAGATGATCATTGTAAAGAGCATTCTGATTGGTTAAAAATTTATACTTGTCCAGTGAATCTTCACATAATAATGGAAGAAAGCATGCTTGCCAAACAGCATCTCAATTTATTGATAGAGATACAGACACAGAAAGTTTGGATGAAGGTCTATAAAATTTGTGCAAATGGGAAAGGCTTGATTGTGAAGTCAGTGGGAATGTAGTTGGTCAAGTTGTGATAAAGCTGAACACTGATGGACTGGCATGTTGGGAACTTTGCCAGAAAGATTTGAATTACTATTGTCAACTTAAGAACTACAATTTTGAATGAGAAGGAGTTGGTGAAGATAATTGCAAAGATGGAAGATAACAAACTGATTTCCTTCCAGAATTTAAGGAGAGGCAACATATAGATGACTGGTAGTGAAGTGATGATACTGTTGTCAGATACCCATGTCTATCAAGTTGGTCATGTCTTTAATAAGTTCTTTTCTTGTCCAACAAGTAGAGCTATTCTTAAATGTCATGAATGATACCAATGATTCCAAATTAGGGCGAATAAATATAGAAACCTACAATTAGGTATAGAACATCTAAATATGATTTGAGAGCATCAGCAAATAGCTATACAAAAAAGCATATGGTACAGTCCATGTCCCTTTCAGCCCATTTATACTGTAAATAGCATACAATCTGTGTCCATGTCAAACCCATTTTGGATAGCCCTGCAAATAGCATAAATTCTCTGTTCCCTTAAGATTTATTTGGAATTCAAATAGCATAGTCTGTGTCCCTGTCAGATCCACTTGAACTGCCAAAAGCCTTGAAAAAAACATTTAATCTGTGTCCCTTTCAGACCCATTTGACCTGCAAATAGCTATGCAAAAAAGCATATGGTACAGTCCATGTCCTTTTCAGCCCAATTTTACTGTAAATAGCATACAATCTTTGTCCATGTCAAACCCATTTAGGACTGCAAATAGCATAAATTCTCCATTCCCTTAAGATTTATTTGGAATAAAAATAGCATAGTCTGTGTCCCAGTCAGATCCACTTGAACTGCCAAAAGCCTTGAAAAAAAACATTAAATCTGTGTCACTTTCAGTTTCATTTGACTGCAAATAGCATCTATTTGATGTCTATTTCAGCCATTTGGACTGCAAATAGCTTATATTCTATGTTCTCATCAGACCATTTGGACTGCAAATAGCATAGTGTGTGTACCTGTCTGACCCATTTGGACTGCAAATAGAATAGTGTGTGTACCTGTCTGACCCATTTGGCCTGCAAAGAGCATACTCTCTGTACCCCTTTTAGACCTATTTGACTTGCAAAAAGCTTAATCTTTGTTTTTTCTATTGACAATCAATAATTACAAACATTTCATTGCCTTTTTATATTAAATTTTCAACCCCTTCTCAGGGACAAACCAAAGTTAGTGCCTAGCATTATAGACTATTGTATATTGAAAACTTGAATGTAAAACTAATAGAGAATCATATGCCAGGTCTCATTATACATGAGATTTGTAAAATAATATTATGTGTTATGCTTGCATATTGTATTAAGCAGCAGGTGGTATATCATATTGTACATCTTTTGGCATCTTGTATTATGCAACAGGTGACACATAGAAATATATAAAATGTGGGATGTTTAATGCACAGGTGACACATGGTATTGTATATCATGTGGCGCATTGTTTTTATGCAACAGGTGACATGACAGGTATTATATATCATGTGGCATATTGTTTTATGCAACAGGAGACATGACAGGTATTATATATATCATGTGGCATATTATTTTATGCAACAGGTGACATGCCAGGTATTATATATCATGTGGCATATTGTTTTATGTGACATGATGCTATATGTCATGTGGCATATTGTTTTATGCAACAGGTGACTAATGATTTTGTACAGCATGTGACACATTAGCGCAATGTTTGATGAATTTCATGTAAATATGAATTTAAACTTCTTTTTTCTTTTTATCACATGATGTTTAGGTCTTTGTATAACTGATTGACAGTGTTATGTAGTATTACTTAAACACCTAGCAATTTGTATGACATGCTATCATGACACTTATAAATAGTTCAGCATTATGTAGTGATGTTTTTTATTCAATGGTAGACACATTTTCATATTCATGCTTTACTTTTGGTGGCATATTACTGGAAAGAGTTAAAAAAAATATTTAAGAGACAAACAGCCATAAAAATGTTGATGAAGTTATAGTCAAAAGTAAACTTTTTCAGAGTGTGAGGCCTGTCCCTGGTATAGTTACAAGCAAAGTGATGGATGTGGTGCCTGTTTAGTGAATGAACATCTCTGGATGTTGGGGTAAGCATGTACTTTTTGTCTCATGTTTTCAGAGACAAAGTTGATGATCATGTCATTATATTTGGATGTCAAGGAGATTGTTGCAAGAATTGATATTGATGTGATAACACCACCAATGTTTATATCTGAATAGATTTTGATTTCAATGAAACAGCTATATTTTTTAATTTATTGCAGTTATGCTTACATTTTTATTGTTAATTCAATGCCATCTTTAAACTTACTGAAGGTACCATATATATAGTTGATTATAGGGAAACTTGGCTATACATTGTTCCTTTTATTTTATGGTAATAAATAAAGCATTTTCGCTTTGATCGTTTTATAAGTCAGGAAGCATTTTGCAAGCCAGATCTGTATGAAGGGGAGACTTGCCAGAGTTGTACTTTGAAAAAAAACAAGAAAAAGCTGAATATATACACACACACACACACAAACACACACACACACACACACACACACACACACACACACACACACACACAGTAGAACAACATTAATCTGGACACCTTCGTTCTCAATTAATAATTTGTCTGGAATAAATTTTCAGTATAATTGAATCGTGCATATTTTTATTGTACGCTGTTGTCATATTATATACATGTACATGTATTTGCTAGCTGTGCATGTATACTCACTAATGGTTTAAATAAATACATTTGTTGACTTGTTTTATATCATATTCTTGTACATAAATATAAGCTTTAACATTTACTGGCTTGTTTTCATATTAACTATTATCTCTCTACTCATCTACACTTGCTTGGTGGTGTCACCATAATATATGTAATGTAAAAATAATGATGAATATAAACTGATGTTTCAAGTGAAATGCATTTTGGTAAACTATTAAAGTGCAGTCATCTTTACGTCTTTTTTTTACAACTGTTATAGCTGCTAATGAGCCAATTATTGATGGTCACTCTTTATTCTGTAATCATTCCCTATACTGTCCAAAGCTTAAATCAATCAACTATATTTGTACAGCCATCATCAAACTGCAATTGTTGTATACAATTGGTTAAAAACAGACTTATGACACATTATGTCAGAAGTGTTGACGATTTGATCCCAGTGTGTTTAATTATAAATACCCCCATCATGTGTGGTAAGAACCGAAATTTTTTTATGCAATTGCTGGTTACAATATGGTCACCTTCTTGAAGTTTTTCCACACACATGATCATGTGATTAATTATAACTTTAACATGTCACTAGAATTTGATCAGAGATTGATAAGATGACATAATCAATTTGTCTAGGTAATTCTGTGTCATTGACTACTGTATTTTCATATATGATTCTTAAGATTTTTTTTTATTTTTGGAGAGTATTTCTTGATTATTGAGGCAAGTTTTATAGTAATATTACACTTTGGTCCCCAATTTTAGGACAAAAATTTCTGGATGAATGGAGCCAATTAACATTTAGGAATTCTGTTGTCGTTGAAATATGTCTGGATAGTGAGGTTTCTAGATAAACAGTCCAGATTAGCAAGGTTCCTCTGTATGTACAGTTATACTATTGAGTGAAATGTCACAAATAAATTGACAACCATTAATTTGTCTATCTCTGTGCATTAAAATCACCGCTTCGGTGGCCTAGTGTTTAGATCGTCCGCCTCAGATGCAAGAGGTCATGGGTTTGTTATACCAGAGACTTGCAAAAATGGTACTAACGGCTGCCTTGCTTGGCATTCAGCATTAAGAGGTTAGTGTTAGGACTAGTCAGCCTGGTGTGAATATAATGTGACTGGGTGGGACATGTTGCTACATGTCTGCAACATGATCTCCCAGTGCTAGATATCACTATAAACTGCCACATTGCAGACATCGTAGCGATATGACTGAAAATTTTTTAAATCTACATTAAAAATTTAAATCATACACACACTGTATTAAAATCCATTTAAGTCCACAATGCAGGACATTTTATATCTATGTGATAATCAATGAATTCAGTTATAAGTCACATACTGGTATTAACATAGTAGTTCAGAATGATCCAATGAACAAAAGCACATAATAAATTAATTTCACATGTCTTACAAATAAATGATGAAAGTTAAGTCCATAATTTTGAGATTCAGAGTATCCATTGAATGTCACTGTCCAATGTCATCTGGTACAAGGCCCAACAATTTGTCCTTATTGTTAAAGGATGCAATTTAACGTGTTATTTGTGTTGCAAGATCACATGGAGTTCAAATTACCACTATCTATTACTTGGCTTTGAGTAAGTATCAAACTCTTGGCTCAATCAAATTGTCAGGTTGGAAAACAAAGAAGTGCTGCCTTTTACAAGCAAAGGGAATAAAATCAAACATGCACTGGAAATTGTAGAACTTTCCTTTGCAGTAACATGTATTCATTTTATTGCTCAATCAAAAAATGATTGCCAACCAGAAAACAATGTGTGCTGCCTTTAAAAGCCAGGGGTTTTATGAGCTATGTGCACTGGCAAAAAACTTGGGAAATATCACTTTGTAATTAAATCTAACTTATGCAAACTAAATCAAAGGTTTTATTACATCAGACACAGAGTTTATACAGCAAAACACAAATATTAATATAAATACAGGTCAATCAAACTTGCATGATAATGGAAGCAATATACTTGCTATCAGACACCCCCATTGGACAACATTGATGGACACAGTTTTCAGTGGATAGTATTTAATTTAAGGTATATTTTTAAAATGACTAAAATCCAGATACAAGTATTGTGTAATGAATTTTGTCAGGAAGGGGATAGACAGAGTGCATACCATATGAATGGGAATAGTAGCATGAAATTGTAAAACAAATTTAAATTACAGTGTTTTATGTACTGCAAACAACTAGCATTTCGAATATTATCCCTGGATTTATAAATTTTATAAAATTCATACTTATAAGAGGGCTCCCTGAATTTTGCGAGAACAAAGACTTATAAGCAAGTGCATACACTACCCATCTTGTTTATGTTGTTACTCATAGTGGTGAGAAAGTAAATCCCAGGCATTTGACAATTTTATTTCTCTCATCCATTATATATTTAAATCATCTCCAATATTGTTCCACATTTTTCAAATGATGAGAGGGGTTTTTCCATGTCACATCCGTAAATTTGTCAGTTGAAAATTAATGCAAGTGGTAATGTTTTTTTACATATTATTAATTCAGTTTGTTATTCTAGACAGGAAAAGTAGGGCATCATTTTAACAGCTGTGTTTTCCTTGGCCAAGCATACCCATTAGACCAATTTCACCCAGCCATGAGCCCATTTGTAATAATAATAATAATAATAATAATGCTTTATTTATAGTGTGACTCATTGGTCAAGGACTATTCTCCCTAGAGGCCTACTTAAGGAGAGTATAACAATGAACATTATATGAAGATAGCAATATTTACTGTTTAACATATTAAAATACTAAATTCTGTTGTTGATTAGAAACATATACTTGCTCACAATATCTCTTCTTAAATACTCTAATATTTTCAGATTTTACATGTAGTGGAAGCTTGCTCCACAAAACTGTACCAGATTATTGGAAGCTCTTTTTAAGTTGCTCTGTTCTTGGTTTTGGTGCTAGAAGGTTTCCATGTAATATTGATCTCAACTGGCATTCTGTTGAATAAGGCACGAATAAGTTCTGAAGATAATTGGGTGCAGTTCCATGTAGATATTTATATAAAAGAACTGCTTTGTGAAAATCTATCATCTCCCACTATTAAAACATTTTGGCAAATTCCATCCTCCAGTATTACAACACTTTGGCAGACTTTATGTAAGATGACCTGGTTGAGTTTCAGCCCACCCAAACATTTCAACCATTTCCCAGTTGTTACTGATTGATTATCATGAAAATAGTATATTTGATAATGGAAAAGAAAAATGAGCATGTGAAGTGATACCTTTGGAAAAACTTTCTAAGAGAATGTTACCTCCTTCACAGCGTCAGAAAACATGAAAGGGAGCTAACATTTTAAACATTAACAATGGGTTGGGTTTCTGAAAGTCTGAAAGCTTATAAAATTAGAGATTTTCAGTAAATGTCCTGCATGATGTATTTACAGTGCAAGTCACATGGGTCATGTATGTGCATGTACTCATTTTAAATGAAATATACATTATTCTTTTAAAATTAAAACTAATCTTCATAACAAAAGTCTATTCAATCCTGATTATTGAATGCTCTGCACCTTAACTGCCATCAAGAAACTTCAAGACACACATTATCTGCTGCAGTGGACTTTTATAGTGGTGGCCATGTACTAAACTTGAGTCAAAATAAGAGCGTGTTGAGTGGAATCTTCACAATCAAGGTTAATACAAAATCGTTTTTTAATATGAATAGCTGTCATTGTGACATCACAGTGCACAATATTCAATCCATATTGTACTGGATCACATCTTTTTGTCCAAAAGTGTCTAAGTACTTTAACATTGATTTTGCCATATGCATCTCTCAGAGCATCTAAATCCTTCCAAAGGAATATGGATGCATATAAATCCAAATGAAGTGAATACTTGCCACTTAAAGGTATGAAAAATAAAAATGACATCCATTACTGATATAGTCGGTGTTGAATGCCAACATAACCCATGTGATTTGTACTATAAAAGAGTGCTGACAAAATAGATTATTTTGAACAGGAATTAGATATAGAATAAGAAACCTTGGGCCTGGATTATTAAAGAAGTTTTTTCAGTCAAGTGTTGCTAATGTCCTCTCATGAATTGCAATTTTACACTGTTGTCCTCCAATTTTTGTAAGAAAACTTAAACTCTTTCAAAATCTTTTTGCAAAGTTTAGTGGCAAATTTCCTTTAATTTTTTATTTCAGGTCATCAAATGTTCCAGTTCCTCCATCGATACCAAATGTGACAGTTTTGGTGAAAACAACAGGTACATTTATACAGTTGCATCCCTTAGGCCACCACAATCTTTCCTCATTTAATACTCCATCTACTAAAATTAACTCATCTACCTTCAGTGATCATCTTTCTATCTATGGGGCCCCGACTGGCTGAGTGGTCAAAAGCACTCACCATTATGGATCGCTGCCTTCTCATCTCTGAGTAGGTTCCAGGCTTAGCCAATGTTGGTATATCAGAAAACTTGCCAGTAGCTTCTCATAGGTAGGTGGGTTTTTTTTAGTTTTTTTCTGGGTTCTTCCTCCACCATTTATACTGACCACCATGTATAGCCTATCTTGTGCTGAAAAATTGCATTAAACCCTACAACTTTCTGTCTACAGCCCATGAAGGCAAGGGGAAATATATCTTTCAAATTCCCTAACATGAGGTTTTCACTTGTACACTGGGTGTTTGCCAATTGAGGCTTTCACTCAGGGCTGTAACTATCTTTCATTGAACCTCCTGAACCTATTGACCTTTATTTACAACATCTGTCAACATTATTATATAATGATTTAGTTTGTTTTAATGCTGACATACTGTGTATACATCTATTGTGAAATTTTGATAAATTTATTCATATTTTGCCAGTAGTTGTGTATCTATTCTTTGACAGGTAAGTTATGCATGTTGACTATATTCTTGTATTTATTAAGTTGCATAGTAGACACTGTAGTTCATTTATTTATTTTATAAGTATGTCAATAAACTTTTGTATATTTTTTGCATTTTGGTCTCTCTCTCAATCTGTCTGTCTCTTGATGTCTGTCTGTCTCTGTCATTCTCTCTCTCTGTCTGTCTGTCGTCTCTCTCTGTCTCTGTCTGTCTGTCTGTCTGTCTGTCTATCTCTCTCAAAGTTATCTGCCCATCAAAGTGGCAGTTTAGATAGTGAACTACCCATGATACAAAGATTGGCACCAATTCCCATTAAAACTCAGTTACTACTTCTACTTACATCAGAGAGACCTGACAGTCCTCATATAAGCATTTTGGAAGTTTTTATCTTAAGCAAGTTTATGGGGTGTTCTTTTCGAAGAGGGTATACTCCATTTATAAATTTTCATCTTTTCTTTCTTTCTTCAGTGAAAATGTTTCAGGCTTTTCATTGTGATCACTTTGCCATCCTCATATATTTGGTTACCCTTGGTTTTATCTGTTTGGTTGTCATTGTGTTCCCTCACATTGCTATAAATGGGGACAGATCTGTTGTGTGATATAGAAAACTAGTATGATATTGCTGTATTTTATTGGTAGCTTGTCTTTATTAATCTTATAAAAACATTCAGTTTATAGTTATATGATGTTCAACAGATTTTATTTGTACAGGCTGTCATTTGGCCTTAACTACAGGTAACGTCTTACAGTTGATATTATTTGATATTATGACATCCATTTCAAGAGAATCACTAATAACGCTTCAATCCATTTTATGTGCATGTAGTCAGTCTGCCTTAGTCAGATATGTACAGGTAAGTTGTCTATACATTTCTATACACTTCCACGCAACTGCTTCAGAAGACTCCTCAGCATGCAGTGGCAAGACAGAATCCCAGATACTGATGCAGTCATAGTTGTGATGGGCGGACCATGTAGCTTGTATACCAGACCACCAGCTTTAAAAAAAAATCTCATTATGACGAGCTAGAACAAGGAAAATGCAAGAAAGTAGGCCAGAGAAAATAATACAAGGATGCTTTGAAGATGTCATTAAGAACTTGGGCATGGCATGTGGGAGCAAACTGCCCAGGATGGGCAATTGGTGCTCCTCCAAAAAGTAAAGGCCTTGTAACTTGCAAAGCTAATGGGACAGCCACAGCCAGACATAATTTTTCTCAGTTTTAAAGTGGATTTTTGCTTTTCTCCTGTCTTGAATCAGAATTTTCTTGATATATCCATTTTTATATCCTCTCTGATCTGGTTTTTTAAAAAAAAAAGTCTGTCCAGTCCCATTCCACAATGACCCTTGTAAAGTATTTGTTCCATATATTAGTTAGCACATGACTTTCATAAAGAGTATTCTGATTGGTCAATAGTTTAAATTCATCCAATGAATCATCGTGTAATGGAAGCTGATGGCAATGGAAAGAAGAAGCATGCTTGCAAAACATGGTGTCATAAGTTGATAAGAGAGACCATTAGCTTGAAAGGAAAAAGGCTCTCATTGGCAAGGAAAAAAATGATTGCACATTGAACCAAAATAGTCAGTGGTGACAAAAAGGATGGCTAAAGAAATCTTTGCCAAAGCTGCAAAAAGATCTCAATTTCAACAGGTTCTGTCCAGAAAAAGACAAGTGAATATATAGGATTATTTGTGTATAGTTGATGTACTTGGTTTATTTTACAGATTTGTCATGTAAAGAGAGAAGTATATGTTTGCAAAAATTGACAAATTAATGTGACTTAATTATGATGTGAACATGCATATAAAATAATTTCAGCCTCAGTAGTATTGGATAACAATTTCATGTGCCAATATATATTGTGAAATTATTGAACATTTTTGGTAAGTTTATTAGTTTTTTAAATGAATATTTTGTTTTATATTATAATAATAAGTTGCACCAGGATCAGTTTTTATGATTGTAAAATGTGTTTTTGGCCATGGGTCTTTGGCTCTCTGGATCAAGGGTGCTGCCCCTCAAGACCCTGTTGGGGAAGAACCCCCACACCCCCTTTAAAAAAATGTTCAGCTTTTTTATGAAAGACCAAAATCATGTTTGCCCAGCAGAACAAACGATTCAGGTCAGAAAATTACAAGCCAGTTACCCCATGATCTACATTGCTGCAATCCCATGTCCACGCTGCAAAAGAACAGTCAAGATGCACATTGGCCTCTTCAGCCACCTGCACACCCACAGACCTATTGTTCCCACTATAACATGGTATAACTAAAATGGTCTTAATAGAGACCAATTTCCCTCCCTCATAATCTTGGCTACATTCACAGGTTTGTGTTTTAATAGCTGGTTGACCATTAACCATTTTGCAACACAAGCTACCATTTGTTATCTTTGGCCAATTACCAGAAAATATCATTTTATAATGTCAACATACCAACTTGTGTTTCCAAATCTTTAAACATCAATATAAGCAACAGTTTGTGTTTAAGAATAGAATTGGTGCCATATTTGTATTATTTTCTTTGTTGTTGCTGACGTTGTTGTTGTTGCTCTGGGGCTTAACACAATTTTTCAGCACATGATAGGCTATACATGGAGGCCAGTAATAATGGTGGAAGAAGAAACCGGGAAATTCACAGAAAGAACCACTGACCCATGAGAAGCTACTGGCAAGCTTTCTCACATATCCACATTTGCTGAATCCTAGACTCGAACTCACGCAGACAGAGGTGAGATGACAGTGATCTGTAACAGAGAGCGCTTTAGACCACTCATCCACTCAGGGTCCCTTATTTTCTTTGTAAAATTGACCTGACACTGTATGCGAATCTGTCGAGAGATAATGATGGTGGACTTTACGATGTCTATGAAATACCTTTTCATTAGACTGTTCCACTTTAATGTTTCAGTTCATCATTGATAAATACTGTGTTTATGTTTTAAAAGCAAACAATTAGATATCAAAGTGTAAATATTTTCAAAATGGTCAGTCCTTTAATTAAGGTTTATATGCCCTTTGTCTCTGCTTGATGTATTTTGGCCATATGTTCTCACTTGAACACATCAGAAACAGTATATTTTAATTAGTTATAACTGAACAGAGTACCTAATTACATTATTATAATTAGAAATAGGTATAAATAATTAATCATCTGCCTCAAGAACAAGTAATTCCAATTTTCCAAATTTGAAAAACTTCACCAAAAGGTTCACATTTAAGTTTGAATTAAATCTCTAAACATCATTTGAAAAGTTATCTTTCTCATCTGTAATGTCATTGACCACAGTTGATTGAATAGATGAATATTATGGTGTGAAAGCACATGTACATGTGCAGTCATGAATATATTATAGTGGTTGTATCAAACTAGGTTACAAATATTTGTGCCATTTTCTCATGAAATTTGAGAAACTTGGCAAAAAAGATTTGTTTATCTTGTACTTCATGAAGAACTTTGTATTTATTTATACTCTAATTTAGGTATTCCTGTCAGGTAAATTGAAGTACAGTGTAGTTTCTGGTGTACTCATATGGCCAAACATTTCACACTTTCATTTCACACTGCACATATATATGTATGTATGTATGTATGTATGTATATATATATATATATATATATATATATATATATATATATATATATATATATATATATATATATATATATATATATATATATATATATATTGTTGGCTTACATTAGTCTCGAGAGATAATGGAAATGTGCCATGAAAGGTGTCCAAGTTTGTAGTTGTGCAGCGTCTTCTGTGGCTATAAAGCCCCATATGGGAGTGGCAATCCTTGCTACAGTTGCTACACTTGAAGTTTGAGTCAGGTCTTGGTTGGAACTGCATCCTCTTCCTCTTAGATCTTTCCTCATCAGCCAGCTATCATAACTTTTCTTCGCTGGCTTTCAGAGATGTGAACAGACCATGTTGCCAGCTGGACTTGTCGAGGGCAAGCTCTTCCCAGGTGTTGATCTTGATCCCATGAGCTTTCATATCGTGCTTGCAGACATCCTTGAAGTGAAGATGTGGCAGTCCGATTAATCTTCTGCCTGAGGCAAGCTTAGAGTAGAGAAGGTCTTTGGGGATCCGTCCATCATCCATTTGACGCACATGGCCCAGCCATCTGATGCGACGATGGTGGAGGAGTGTGACCATGCTGGGAATTTTGGCCTGTTGAAGTACCTCAATGTTTGTCACACGATCGCTCCAAGTGATCCCTAGGATGCGACAGACAGACAACGCATGTGAAAGGCACTCAGTCTTTTCTCCTGAGAGGCATACAAGGTCCAAGTTTCGCTGGTGTACAGGATAGTGCTAAGCATGCAGGCATGGTACACTGAGATCTTAGTGTTCAACGTCAGCTTGCTGTTGTTCCACACTCTCTATCTAGAGAGTTGTTGACGCCTTTCCAATCCGTTTATTGAGCTCGGCATCGAGTGAGAGGTTGTTGGTGATGGTAGAGCCAAGGTAATTGAACTCACCAAGTATTTCTAGTTTGTAGATGTTGATGATTATACTTTTGTTTTCTTTAGGCTGATGGTCAACCCAAATTCATCACATGCTTTAGCAAAGCAGTCCATCAGGCATTATAGTTCAGCTTCTGTGTGAGTGACTAGAACAGCATCATTTGCAAAGAGCATGTCCCTACTGGTTGCTTTCCTAATTTTGCTCATTGCCTTCAGTCGTGCCAGGTTGAACAGCCTGCCGTCTGAACTCGTGTGCAGGTAGATCCCTTCTATATATATATATATATATATATATATATATATATATATATATATATATATATATATATATATATATATATATATATATATATATATTTAAGATGCAAAGTTGACAGTTACACATGTAGAGTTGACTTAGATAATTGGCTGCCTGACAGGTAGAATCAACTATTACAGCATAATTCTCTTCAATTTTTCAGGTTATTTACCAAACAGTACAACTGAGGAGACTAACACTAGGACAACAACAGCATTGCTGCCAGAAACTAAGAATAACACCCCTATTCAAATGGATGTCATTATTGGGTAAGTAACTCAGGATGTTTTGGTGTATATCAAGATAAAGGACAAGGCAGAAGATAAAGAAGAGTACAAAGAAATGATGTAAGAGCAAGTGAGACCAGTTACAGAGCCACAGGTTTTAAAACATAATATTGTTCTTATTGACCTCTAAAAGTGGTCCATTTATCTTGAAAGCTTGATCATTATTTGTTGGGTCTTAAAGTTTGTATTATATAACAATCTTAAATACCATGAAGATTTTTACCAACAAAAATGTTGAATTCACAGTTTTATTTTAAGTTTAGCAATATATCATTTGGGGCAAGATGGCTATCAGTTATTATAAGACAACTACAAGTTGATGCAAGATATCAACCAATTGTTGCAAGATAACTACCAATTGTGGCAAGATAACTACCAATTTTGGCAAGGTACCTACTAATTGTGGCAAGATAACTACCAATTTTGGCAAGATATCTACCAATTGTGGCAAGGTAACTACCAAATGTGGCAAAATAACTGCCAATTGTGGCAAGATATCTGCCAATGTGGCAAGGTAACTACCAATTTTGGCAAGATATCTACCAATTGTGGCAAGATAACTACAAATTTTGGCAAAATATCTACCAATTTTGGCAAGATAACTACCAATTTTGGCAAGATATATGCCAATTATGGCAAGGCAACTACCAATTGTAGTGTTGTTTGATTTCAAATTATAGCTTTTTCTACCATATATTCTCACTTGCTGTTGCATAGTGTGCCAGCAGATTCAAGTCAGTGAAGTTTGTTAGTAGTAGTGAGTAGAACAAACAGTCTAAGTCCTGATCTGCCAGTATGTTATATAACAGCAGATCAAAGTCTTTTGCATTTTGACTGAACTTGTATGTGGATGTATACGGCAGATTGTTCCAGTTTGAATCTCATAACTAGCTTAAAACTGCTGCTGCAGCAATGTAAAGGAGAGTGAAATCCTGTGATTGTATTAGCATGGATTGGTCATTAATGCATATCATTAGGCAGGGAAATTTAGTCCATTTACCTCAGCACTTAATGATGTGTTATTGTGTATAAGACTTGCTGGCTAACTTGACACAAATAATTCCAGATCACTGAGTTTTGTCTCAACTCTGCTCAGATAAGTTTGCATTTTCTGACAATATAGTGGGATCGGGTAAGTGTTCCTGGAGATGTATAATTTTTATAATGCAGATTTACTTTCTGTTATTCTTTGGAGAGGTTAGGGAGTAGTCGGACCAGATAGTATTTACCTGTATATTTGGAAATTGTAGAATAAATAAGTCATAATGTGCAGATGTTGGAATATTTAAACAATATTCTAAAATACAAATGTAGAGTTTTCAGAATCAAAATCTATGTCAGGCTCTTCATTATACCAATAGTATATACAGTAGTCCCCCTCTT
The DNA here is from genome assembly GCA_016746295.1 of Potamilus streckersoni. Taxonomy (NCBI): domain Eukaryota; kingdom Metazoa; phylum Mollusca; class Bivalvia; order Unionida; family Unionidae; genus Potamilus; species Potamilus streckersoni. The sequence goes on from JAEAOA010001006.1 coordinate 4,277,079, forward strand.
GAGCGGCCACCCGCTCCTTACAGCCAGAATCTGAAGGCACCGATGAATTTGTGTTCAAAATTATCCCTCACGAAAGGCCACCCAGCTAATGCGACCAGCAGCCAGCATATTTGTGCATAAATATAAAATTTACCCCTCACAAGTGGCCGCATATTATTTTGTAATATATATCTAGAACCAATTTTATTCTTAGCGTATGTTAAGTAATCTGATTTCTGTTTCCCAATGTCAGGAAAGTGTTGACTAAAGTACATGTACCACTAAGGTTAATATTACATCATTTACACCTCACAAGAAGCCACATTTATTCCATAAAGTCGAGAAAGACTCAAATTTTAATCCGTACAAAAAGGTAAGTACATGTAATCTGATTATCATTTTTGTGGGTTATCATGATATGTCTGGTTTAGCCACTGATAATTAAGATTACACTTATTGATAGTAGTAACAGCAGCTGAGAAGTGACAGTATTGATGTACAATACAAAAAGTCAGCAGGAAATTAGTTTGATAGCCTTTATGGCTTTCCTTTGCAAAATGTTGAGCTTGTTCACTTCCATAATTAGTGGCTATTACTGATGACAATAATTGTCAAGTTTATAAATCCTAACAGCTTCGAGGTGCTATTGTTCAGGTCAAATCTGCAAACATATCCAAACCGTTGTTCTCTCTTAGAGTCAAGAAATGTAAAATACAATAGGGTACCAGACTGTGACTATTGAATAATTTGACAATTGCTGCCTCTAAAAACACATGGCATCTTGTTTAAATGCAGAAAAAAAATTGTTTTATCGGTCTTGTAGTTGCAACATTGATGATTATAACCAAACATAATGTCAAAATCACAATGTCAGCATTGGCTAAAAATAGAAACAGGGTACCAGACAAAGGCAAAACTATCACATGGCAACACAACTTGTCGCTTCCTTTACGAAGACTGCATTTCGTCCGCTCAACAAATGTGTCGTCTGCAATATTAAATTGCATACAGTTAGCAAGATCGGAATAAATTATTACCAAACATTAACATGTCATCACGTAAATTGAGAAAATTATTTCAGAAAAAATCAGTTAATATAGTCTACAACATCAGGTGAGGTGGGGAGGGGACTGGTCAAACAATTTTATGTTGAAAAGACTCGAATAAACAATATCATAACCGATAAGGAAGATATTCAGCAGCAGTGGGAAAATGGAGCAAATGGAAAGAAAATTGCGCATGTACCAAGATTTAAATGACATTTTTTAATGGTTCTGCAATGTGCATGACAACAACATATGCTCATATATCACGCTTATGCCAAGAATAAGAACTATTAATGCATATTCAGTTGAAATAAGTCAACTATTATAGCACAAGAACTGTTCAATATTTAATGTTGCTTTTAAATGAAGATATTAAATGCTTTGAAAAATGAAGCTTTCTTGCTATGTACATATACTTCTCACAAAAAATTTAGCCATTCTGGAAATGCCACCTGCTTTATAAGGCCACTTTCCCAGTGCAGAAGGGGTGGCTGTATAAGAGGGGGACTACTGTAATATGAAATGACTACTATAATATGAAATGATATGTCTACATCCATGATATTGATGTATCCATCTGTCCATCTCAGTCTGTCCATAACCATTTTCAGATCCAGAGGATAACTGTTAAAGCATTCAAGGTGCAGTGTAACCCTGCTATAACACAATAGTCAGGGTCCATTAGACCTGACCATGTTATGAATCAAACCGTGTTATAACCGACCAAGACAGTTGGCTTAAGAAAATGATGCATTCATTTTAAAAGGTCAGATGGATAATAAATGGGGTCCAAAAATATGTGCTTCATTGGCACAGTTACCATCTTAAATCATTCCATGTTAAATGAGAAGTGCACATGTAGTGAAAACAAAATGATTGCATATAAAATATTTTAATTTATTTCGACAACAATGAATTGGTACAGATGTGCATACATGTCTGATATATGGCACAAATAGAGTATCAACACCGTGTACTTGCCATTGATCTTATTACATGCATTAAATTACACATGAATACATGTAATTCCATCAAAAATAGGCACACAGATTCAGAATATTCAATAAATTTATCCCAGATTATTGTGTGTCTGAATTCAATGGAAAAATATAATGACAATATTATGTAAGGAAGGATGAAGCACATTTATGGTTCAGAACTTTCTAGGTCAATAAATGGTGTCTGTATAAATTTTGTACTGTTAAAATGCACTCATCTGTGAATCATAATACTTTATTGTTTTTTACAAATGAATTCATTTTCAGTAGCTTTCAATGATGGTAACATTTGCTTCCCCTGATGTTCGACTCATTAACACCTGAATTGCTAGTTAATTATGATTATTTAACACTAGATTTAATCCTTTCCTTTTAATCCTTTAATCCTTGCCACCAGTGCAGTAAAAAATTTTTTAAAAGAAACACCATGATCATGTTATAGTCCTATTCTTTCATGATCTCTTTCTCAAAATGAAGTAACTTTTTACACTTTTTTTCATACTTCTAAGGAAACAAATTTGTTTTTATGTACAAGAATAATACATGTATATGAAATTTTGTAGCCTGTCCACAGTTGTCAGAATTCATATATGATCCCTTCCCCAAAATGATAATAAATTTTACATTAATTAATTTTACATTAAAGTACATTAATTCTTGTACTTTGAAAAAATATTTTTTTGGTACATGAAAAACATGCATATGAAGTGTTGGGAGCCATTCAAGTTATAACAGAGCATGCTATAGTGGGGACACACTGTTTCTCTAGGAAACTTAGTACTTGTATTAGCTTTTGGTCCAATTAAACCTTCAGCTTTTGATAATTCTTAAGTGACCATTCCGAAGGCCTAGTGGTTAGAGCATCTGCCTCAGGTGCAGGAGGTTGTGGGGTCAAATCTCAGCCAAGTTATACCAGATATGTATCAAAATGGTACTAACAGCTTCCTCTCTAGAAGCTCAGCATTAAGATGTATGTGTTAGGATTGGTCATCCTGGTGTCAGGATAATGTGACTGGGTGGAACATGATGCTACATGTCTGCAGCATTGATGTCCCAGTGTTAGACATCATTAAAAACTGCCACACTGCAGACATCACAGTGATATGACTGAAATTTTTTTTAAAGCTACATTAAAAATCCATATATCACACACACGCACACACACACAATACTTATAATTTTTCATTGTTTTGCTTGTTTTTCTATACATTGCTTGTTTTTCTATACATTTATTGCTCAGACTTTTTTCCAAAGGAGAACTCTCTAACTACTCTCTTTTTGAAACTTGGTTCACATTTGGAATATTGGGGTAAAAAAAAATTTGTTTTGCTGTTTATAAATCTTCAGTTTATAATACCTTTATGATTTCATTTGTTCTGTCAGTCCATCTGTCATGTATCCACACTTTTATTTCTGAAGCATAACTCTTAAACTTCTCAAGATACCTCTCCAAAGTTTGATACACGTATTAGAGAAGTTGTCCAGATAAGTTGTACAAGTCATATTTACATTCATCACTTTCTGTAGTTTTATTGTTTTCCTGTTTGCCATCCATCCAACGCTTATATGACACTTTTAGTTTTTGTGCAAAGCTTCAAAACTTTATCAGACATCTCAACAAAATGTCAGACAAATTATATTAGTGGTTTAGATGCTTATTTTGCTATTCCTAATTTTCCAAGGATGAGTATGCTATGCATCCATTGTCCATCCATCCATTATTCCAATAAGGATTACAGAGTTAAGCACCCAAAACCTATTCAAATATGTTTGTGAAATTTGGTATACTTTTTGAGCTATTGGATTATGTGTTGTTTTTTGCTAGCCTCAATTCCTCATTTCAGTTTTTTATCCATGTCTTATTTTCCATCATTTATTCATACTTTCATTTCCAGAGCTTTATCCCAAACCCGTCTGATATGATCTTTTCATGCACATATTAGACCAGTAGTCAAGTTTCGCTGCTTTAACAAAATCAGGCCTGTTCTTTAACAAAATAACGCCTGCTCTTTAACAAAATCAGGCCTGTTCTACCTGTCTGATTACAGGTGACTAAAGAGACAAACGGTTTGCCTTGAATCAGGTCCTGTGATGCTGGAGGAGAGAAGTACAGGTTGTTGTTCATTTTTCAAGTTGGATGATGACCATGATATCACCAATTGGTTTTTGTTTTTGTGAGCATTTGAGGGGTTGATCAATCCAATTTGTGTTCTAAACTGTGTGGCACACTGTACAGGAGATGCCACTTTGGGTTCATCAATAGGGGCCATGCTGCAGTACGGAGGTTTACACTGTTCATGCTTCTGCACTGTCTGAAATTCTTCTCAGTTCAGCATCTCAAACTCCAATATGGATGAGATTGCACCAGGTGTAAGATCTTCCCACTGTCTGTACACTGATGAAGGCTACACTTGCTTTAACATTCTGGTTTTGTTCTCATCACTGATCTGGACTGCATGTGACTGTGTAATCTGAAATAAAATGAAGTTGTCTACTGCCAGCAAGGTTGGCCATTTAATGTAATGTTAGGAGTTAGGTAAGGCTTTCATGGTGTTAGTGTATCACATTTGTCTTCTTGATACTAATTGTGGGATTGAAATTGTTACAAGCTGAAGAAAGATGACCTAAACTGTGTTGCAGAATCAGATTTGGTATTCAGAGAACAGTTACCAACAAAAAGGAGATCACAAGCAATCACATCTGTAACTTTATATTTCCCTGTGGTCTCCTCAGCTTGAAGAGTTTGCCATCAGTCTCGTATCAGATGTCAGTGCAAATGTCATACTTGAGAAGTGCATCAGTAAGCATGGCAAAGAACATCATACTGAAAAGGGATGGTGCCAGCTCACATCTTTGATTGAAATTGGTAACTGGGAATGGTTCAAATGACTTGCCATTGATGAAAACATAAATGAGCATATAATGGAATTGCCTAACCACTACACTGTACAAACAAAGTTTTCTATCATCTTCTGAAATCTCCCATGACTTTCAGAGGCTTTTATAAGATCAACAAATGTATACAGGAAGTAGTTTTGTTTCTGAGAATACCAGGGATGGTGTCAGCCCTCAGCAGTTAAAAAGAAGAAATAGACTGGAGGGGGTGGAAATTCTTTTTGAACAGTAGAGCATGTTCCTTTGAAGGACTCTTGTAGTCCTTTTAATGCATTTTAGTATTTTTGCTTTTTATAATTTTTTTTTTATAGAATTACCTTCAGTTTCAGATGATTTCTCGTCAGAAAGATATTTGCAAGTTTTTACTCTGCTGGTCATGAACCAAAACATATGGGATGGTCTGTTGTCCATTGCTGTACAATACTGGATTGCCATGAAATTATACACGTGTATTCATCCCATGTTCTAGTTGGACATAAATCAAAATCATTCCACTTGGACATACAATATGCCAGCCACAGCAGCCATCTTGAAAATCTGTTTATTGCTACTCTTCCAGAATGGATGGTCATATACAATGGGCTTTTACCACAATTCTTATTGTGTTGTCTAGATTGTCCTCAATTAAAATGGTACCAGTCAGAAGTTTAATATTACCATTGTGGCAGCCATTTTGAAAATTTTGTTATCACTACACCTTCTAAATGGAAGGTTGTGTTGAATAGGTTTTTCAGTAGAAGACTTATTATAATGTCTAGTTGGTTCGAAATAAATATTTGTTGATCTCATATCCAATTTTAGCTTAAAAAAGTCACCCATCTTGAAACTCTTGTTGTGATTATTACTCTTGAGTATCTGGTCATCTCAAAAGAGATTTTCTTCAGAAGACTTTTTATGATGCCCAGTGCGTCCTAATGAAAATCATGTTGATGTGATGTCCAGTAGGAGCTCCATATTGGTCATCTTAAACTAGTTATTATGATTCCTTCTGAACAAACAAAAAGTAATATTGCCATGGAGTCGTCACCAGAAGACTTGTTATCATGTCTAATTGGTCCTGAATGAAAAGGGTGCCACAGGCACATACAATATGGCCATCACCTGATCACAGTGGTCATCTTTAAAATCTTGTTAAAGCTATTCTTCTTGACATGATGGTCTTATAAATGCCCAAAGTCTTTCTACTTTCTCTAGCTGATCCTAAAAGGACATGGTTACAGCACATGATAGGCAATGCATGGCAGCCAGTACAGCTGATAGATGAAGAGTCTGCAAAAACCCACTGACCCATGGGAAGCAGCTGGCAAGTTTTCTCACATACACACATTGGCCAAAGTTCAAATCTCCATGGCAGTGATCTGTATAGGTAAATTGTTTAGACCACTCAGAAAATCATGTTGATGTTGTTTAGACCACTCAGAAAATCATGTTGATGTTATATCCAAAATAGAAAGCCATATCAAATTTAGACCTGAAGACTTTGTGTAACATTGTGATGGTCATCAATAATGTTTTGTTGGTATTAAATGAAAATGGTTCCAATCAGACATCCAAAGCAGCTAATTTAAAAATCTTGTTATTGCTAAAGAACATGTGAGATGTTTTCAGCACTCAGCAGTTAAAAGCATGAAATGGTATTATCTTTAATTCCTTAATATTCTTTTGGCTAGTATAGCATGAATCTCTTATTAAACTTTACATTCTTAGAACTTTAATTGGTGCAATATGGAAAGCATAACTGTGTGTATGTGTTTTTTATTATGCAGTTTTTCATTTCAATATTTTTAATGGCATGTTTGTGTATGTCATTTGTTATGCAGTTTTTCATATCATTAGTTTTAATGGTTTTAATTATTTGTTTAACCATGATTAACACTTGTTTCCAAAACTTCCAAACTGTTAAAGTTAGTTTTATTTATGACAGATTATTTTGCCAAAGATAAGATTAGTGATGTATCATTTAGTATTCACTATTCTTCTTTTGTTTTTCTAAGTTTCTGTTAAGTGTTTTGTCTATTTGTCCATTATCTACATTTGTCCTTTATTTCCAAAGCAAACTCCATATGACTGTCAGTTCCCTAAATATGTGAACTCTGCAACTATGAGCTCCTAATACATGTATTTGAAATCTGTGAGAACTCATTCTGTTTCCTAGAAGAAACTTAGTGGGAACTTAGTGGGGTGGAGGATGAAGATAGAAGACATTTTGTGTGGTGGGTGATAAAGATGACAGATCATCATCTTTCCTAGAAGACATTTGTAATGTGAGTTATAAGTGTGAGGGATAAAGATAGAAGACATTTTAGTAATGTGAGTTATAAGTGTGAGGGATAAAGATAGAAGACATTTTAGTAATGTGAGTTATAAAGTGTGAGGGATGAAGATAGAAGACATTTTAGTAATGTGAGTTATAAGTGTGAGGGATGAAGATAGAAGACATTTTAGTAATGTGAGTTATAAGTGTGAGGGATGAAGATAGAAGACATTTTAGTAATGTGAGTTATAAGTGTGAGGGATGAAGATAGAAGACATTTTGGTGGGGTGGATGATGAAGATGACAGATCATCTTTCCAAGAAGACATTTTGGTGGGATAGTGGATAAAGATTACTTCATCTTCCTGTGGCTTTAAAGATACAGCAATATCTATGTCTGTCTGGCATTTTACATTGTTATTCTTAGAGCTTTATTTATAAAAGCTTCAGTATGTCTATTATTGTGTTGATTTTAAACCCATACATACATTCATCCATACACAAGTGCATACATACATACATGCATACATACATACATACATACATACATACATACATACATACATACATACATACATACATACATACATACATACATACATACATACATACATACATACATACATACATACATACATACATACATACATACATACATACATACATACATACATACATACATACATACATACATACATACATACATACATACATACATACATACATACATACATACATACATACATTTTTCCAAGTCTTTTGCAATTTAGAACTTTACTTTTAATTGGCTCTATATAGCCAGCATTGTGTTGATGTGTTATTAAAAGAATTATACTGACAAACATATTCAGAAACTTTTTTGTATGTTTTTTTTTTTAACTTTTAGTTCACATCATTGATCCTGTATTATGCTAATAGAGACTTTCCCTTTTCATAAATACACACTGTCCATACACATTTTTTGTTTTGGGAGCACATTGTTCAAAACATTCAACCAAACATTTTACATGTTTTGTTTGTTGATACCTAGAAATTATTTCATGTTGAATATTTTTATGTCACTGTTAGAAACAAAAGTAGCATAAGTAAATAAATTTAGAAAACTACATCATAACTTAGTAATGTAAGTGGAAAATAGTTGGATTTGTCACCTATAAATGACTTGTTACTTTTTCCTTATGGTTTATCTTGTCTGTATTTTCAGGGTTGTGGGAGTGGTCGGTGTCATTGTATTTGCTATTGCTGGGTTTTTAATCATAAGAAGAATCTGCTGTGCAAGAAGTGGAGCCAGCAGTAAGTTCCATTAAAATGTTGAATAACAAAATTTAATTTTATCTTACCTGTGAATCACTTATTCACAATCAGTTACATCAAAAATTTTAAGGTACTATGTTCATGTTTTCATGTCACCTTTCTTCTACTGTCGCTTTATTGTAATCAAAATTACAGATATTATTTTTCGAAAGTGTGTATCCTGTAATGATAGAATTTCTTGCCTGAGTTTGCAGTGATTGCATGTAAAATATATTAAACTTGCTAAAGATTTATGTTTTTGCCTGGCTAAGATATCAAGCAATCCAAAATCATTAAAGTTGTATAAAATTATTTTAACTTTTTCTTCACCATCTACATTTATCAAATTCTGTGGCTGGCTTACACTTGTGGTAAGAGAGATTTTTGAGGTTAATAGGTTAATCTTCCATGTCCATGTCACTGAAAGAAGAAATTTTTTTTCCTCACAGTAACTTAACTTCTTCATTATTGACATGTAACAAACATTTTGCATTGCTTACACTTTTGACTCCATCAGTTTTGGAGTCATAGAACCTGACTAAATCTTTCTTGCATTACTGGAAGCTTTTAAAAATATTCTAAACTTTTCACACATTACATATATTACATATTGATCTAAGATCTATCATGTGGTCATTATTAACCAGTGATTGTTTAAAATATTTTTGTCTTGCACTTTGAAGTAAAAAGTTAAATACAGTATGCAAGACTGTTCTGCAGTGTTATTTAAATAGCTTGTACCTGCCATTGCTACATTGGTAACTCTGTTCCTGGCACTACTCTGCAGTTTGAGAGGAGAATTCTCCCCAGGTAGAAATCAGAGAGAGAGAGCAGAAGTAGCTCAATCATTGGACTCATAATCCAGTGGTCTTGGGTTCAATACCCACCCATGCCATTCTAGGTTGATTGCCTCTATGTGTCCTTTGGGAAAAGCACCTACCTCACATTTCCTCAGCATGACATGGCCAATAAAAGTGCCAATAAACCGACAAAAGCAAAAACTGAAGTAATTGGAAATATAGAACAAATAGATCCATCCATTCAAACATACACACATACATACATACATACATACATACATACATACATACATACACACACATAAATACATGCAAACATACATACATACACACACAGGCATACATACATACACACATGTACACACACACAGACATACACACACATACATACATACATACATACATACATACATACATACATACATACATACATACATACATACATACATACACACACACACACACACACACACACACACACACACACACACACACACACATACATACATACATACATACATACATACATACATACATACATACATACATACATACATACATACATACATACATACATTTTTGTTTTACTCTTCCAATATTCTCTTTACACTGGGACTAATACAAGGAAAAGAGTTGGCAGTGTAATAAAGGTAGGCAAGTATTGAATGAATGAAATTAGTTTAGCCTCCAAAACCAAATTGTAGGTTGATCTCTGGCAAGTTTTGCTCTACGTTGCCTGCAAGTGATAAAGTCAACACAATATAGTCCTCTTTAAATGGATATATGTTCTCACAATAAATTTTGTGCCCAAAATCTTTGTGACAAATAAAGTTATTTGCAATAAAAATATGTCAGAAAATTTATGCTTATTGTGTGAGTGGAGTATTTGAGTTTTGCAAGTTGACCAATTATCAATTAGTCCAACCTGTCAACTGCAGCCACACATGGGAAAAGTCAATTGTATCCTTTGTAGACAGGTGACCTCTGAAGGCAGGTATAGCTCTCAAACTTTCTTCCTGACAAATTTATTTACTATTAACTGAATAGCATTAGTACTAGCATTATTAGTAGTAATATTAGCATTAGTAGTAGTAATATTAGTATTATTAATAGTAATATTAGCATTATTATTTCACATGTATTATTAACAGCAGTAGTAAGCAACCACAATATCACACCTGTCAGCTTTTCAAAAGCCAGGTAGAGACTGAATGCAAAAAATAGGGAGATTGGGACCTAAAATTAGGAGGTTTTGTAGCATTTTTAGGCCTTGTTTTCACTAAATGTTGACGGATCTTCTGGGTCCAATATCTGTGAAATTCTCAAAGTATGCACCGGTTCTTCCTGTAATGTCCAATATTTTTGCCTAGGACTTGCCCTATTTCATGTTCTGGTTAGCTTTGTCCAAGCCGTACAATAGCTAAAGGTTAGTCTTAAGTAAAGAAGCAAGAAAGCCGGCTTGACTAACGCACTGTGAATCATTATCATTGCAATTATCTTGTGAAATGGACTGGATCTCTGACATTATTTAAAGAAATTATGTTCTACAGTGTGTTCTATGTATGCACCAACAGTTGACTGGCAAATAAAGGATGCCCTATTTTGTTGTAACTAGCAGTACCTAAACACAATCTCAAGCTACTGTACATGTTGCAACTATTTTCCCCTTGTTTTATATACCACCTCTTTTACTTCATGTCAACTTGTACGGTATTAAACATTGTTTACTATAAAACATATTTATTCTGAATTAGTATTTTAAAGACACATGTTGAATGGTATGTATTTTCCTTTTAATTAAATAATGGTAATTATTGTTCACATATATCATACAGTAATACCAGATGTTTTCAACAAACATCAGCCGATACTCCATACATGCACCATAGGAAGCGGGTATGAAGCATATATGGGCATAATATAATAGTTGAGTATATTTAAATACTGACCCAGATTGGGGTTTAAAGCAAAGTTGTGAATGCATGAAAACTTGGCAATAGTCCCTTGTTCCATAGGAATACCTCAGGAAAAGAGACCGGGAGTCTGTAGGATTGTGAAGAGAGTCTGCTATGTGGAGCCACAAGGGGCTGATTGCCATGATAACAAACATCAGCCAATACTGACAATGCACCAGAGAACAAAACTGGAACAGTATGCGAAACAAGAAATGCCTCTAATAAATGACATGGTGGAAAGTGGGGAGGCGGGAGGTTCTTTCCGCAGATAATTTTAAGTTAAATGCAGTGTCAACTCTGAAAAGCACACATCTCTACAGGCATCACAGCTGCTGTATGAATGCCGAAAACAACTGACATAATTTGTTCAACATGACAACATATCTAAATTTATTTACTGGCTTAACATAAATTCTGGCTACAATGACATCATGCCTGGTAGAGAAACAATTGAAGACAAATAGGGGCAGAACAAGGGGTCAGAGAAGGATGCACTGTGTATTATTTAAACTATATGTCATCAATTAAATTACAATATATGGTACAGTAGTGCCAGATGTTTACTTGAAAAAGTATTTTTAGTGGGAATAGAGTTAAAGCATTCACAGTGATCATTCTTGGAATTGAAATTAATTGCCAACAGTTTTATTATTGTGGTTCATTTTCTGATTTTAGAATTGTTGTAGGGGTAAAAAAATTAATTAATATTTGTTAACATTCTATTTAATGAAGTAGCAAATTTTTTTGTAGTGCAATATTTATTTATCACAGCACTATTCATAGGTGATATAATAGAACATGGCTTCTGTGGATTTTTTATGATAACTCTATTTATGTGGGATTAGTTTTTGGCAAAATGAAAATTGACAGACATAATGCAATAATCAGGCATTTTCTGCAAAAAGCTGAAGATATGATATTGGGAGGTACGCTTGAAACAACACCAAAAATCGGGAGGGTTTTTTTTTTCCCAGCATGAGAGTTGACAGGCATGAGATACATGTATTTAGTTTAGCTATTTAGTAAAATTGAAAATAACAAAATTTAGTAAAAAAGTGCCACACAAGGCAAATGTATCCTCACTAGTTTGGATTTTTTTTACATGCTAGTGACAATACATACTGTATTCTTTCTTGTAGAGAAATAACAGTGTGTACAGGGCTGAGGAAATTTTATATTTAACCACTAGTCCAGGACTAGTGGTTTCAGAAAATTCACTAGTCCGACCTTACTTTTCACTGGTAACAAAATGGTAATCACTTGCCGAGATTTGATGAAATATATTTACTTAATCCATAGAAAATACAAACGAAATAATATACAACATAAATATTTCTTAAAAGAATTTATTTTTTCAAAAATATTGGTTTTTATATATTTGGCTTCTTCAGGTACATGTATATATGTTTTAACTGATGGATTTGAAAATATGCCCATGTACATGTCTGCCACCTGCACCAGCACTAAGTAAGCAGTTGATATCTGTGTCTGAGTTAAAGTCCTCAAGCTCTGGTCCATTTGCAGAAATGTTCATCTGGGTGAATTTCCTACCAGTGCCAGTTTTGGATATTGTTTGCAGTAACTGCAAAACATATTTCTTTCTGAGTCAATATATTCAAGCCAGGGATAACAATCGACCCAATATGGTTGAAAATTTCTGTCTCTTAATTAATAGTGTCATATTTGACATATTTTGCCATCATGGTCTCTTTGGAGAAATAGTTTCCGCACACTCAATATCTGTCTCACGTTTTATTGCTCCATTTTCAAACAAATTTACCTTCTCCAAATTGCCATTATTACCTTTTTTATGAAAATAGTTTTGCAGACTCATTTTATCCATAGAGTATCTATCAGCTTGCTTGATAACTACTTCTAAAGTGATCATAACATCAATTTTCTCTTATAAATACAAAATCGCTCAATAATTAAAAAGTATAATTGTTTTGCTTCAAACACAATATTACATATAATCTGAGTTTTCTTTGATCCTTGCCACCCCATTTTTGATATTTGGACATTTATGAAAAATGTAGGGTCAGAGTCCATTCCCTATTGAAAAGTTGGAATTCGCCATAGCCACTTATGAACCAGTCTAGCAAACTTTATCGACCTTTCATCAAGATACCCCTGCATGAAATCGATAGGAATATGATTTATTGTCTCAAATAATGCGAATATAGCATTCATTATATCTTTAATCAGCTGTCATATTAGACAAAACTACAGCGTTGATGAAATTTGACCTGGAACTTGCTAATTGCATTCTGAGTCACATGACGACACAAATCTTGCAACCTACATGTCAGTGACATTAGAGGTCAAATAGTCACATGATATCAACAATAAACCATTTCTAATGTTGATGTTGGAAAACAAATTTAACATATAAATGAAAGTTACATAATATTTATAGAAAAAAAAAACAAACTTCTAAAAATATTTATTCTGAAAACAACTAGAAATCAGTAAATATTGCTGCAAGATGAAAACAAAACAGATTCAACTAGCAGAGAGCTCAACAATGCTGTAGTCATGTGATAGCAACAAAATAACTCTCAGACACATGCGCAGTATTTGATGAATCTAGTTTTCTCCACCTTTCTACAATACAACTTTCTAGTTGTTGTTCTCAAAATAAATATATTGAGAATTATGTGTGCATTATATTTATGTACAACTATTAGGTGACTTATAATTTTTATTTTCAAATTCTGTGTTCGATGATTGGCCAAATAAAGGTAGATATAGTGATTAAAGCACAAAAAAAGGACTCATCTCATCAGACATTTTTAAAAAGCACTTGTTTCAGACATTCGACTTGGAAAATTTTACCTGCCCAACTTCAAAAATGACTAGTCCGGGACATCAGGCTATGAGATTTGCTCAGCCCTGGTGTACTTTTATCAGTACCCAAGTGCTTGTCTCTTTTTATCTTATAAAACCAATCTGATACTTTAAATACAGCCCAATCAATTAACGAAAACTGCAACTATGTACATGTACTCATTTATACATCTCTCTCCCTCACACACACACACACACACACACACACACATGTAAATACCTTCATTTCATCATAAGTAGAAATGGCTTCTAAATAAATTACTTATTGACAGTTATCTTAAAAGTGTGAAACACACTGCGGTCTTTTTTTTAAAGGGCAAACAGCTTCTGATTTCATAAGAGTTTTTCCATTTAATCAAATCAGGTCTCTGCTGTGGGCTAAAATCTCTTAACCCATAGTAGAAAATGCACATAGTGATAAATGTAGCCAAATTTGGCTAGTGTCTTTTAATATAACCTACATGTATGGTTGCAAAAGACTGAAATCTAGGTAACTATGATTAAGCCAATTTGGCCCTTTCCATAACATACTGTATGAACATATACTAAACCTCCTCTTACCTTTTCCACCCAATTTTGTATACTTCCACATTTATGTTGTAAGAGTCAGTTAATTGCCTGTTGAAATGTTTAAAGATGTCATGACCTTGCAGTGACGACATAAGGTAGCTGCGTACCAGCAGGCCTAGCAAACTTTAATGATGTTGTTGTTGTTGGGCTTAACACCATTTTTCAGCACACGATAGGCTATTCATGGCGGCCAGTATTAATGGTGGAGGAAGAAACCAGGAAATCACCGGAAAGAACCACCGACCCACGAAAAGCTACTGGCAAGCTTTCTCACATATCCACATTTGCCAAATCCTAGACTCGAACCCACGCAGACAGAAGTGAGATCCGTAATGGACAGCGCTTTAGACCACTTGGCCACTCGGGGCCACCTTTAATGACATTGAGTCAGCTTTGATAAATCTTTTAATATTACCTAATATTATTTAGATGTTTGATAATAAGCATGATCCATTAATGGGTGATTTGGCAACTGTTGGTTTGAGCTTGTCACCACTATAGTATCTATACTTCTGATTGATCTTGATCAACTTAGGAATATAAGCTTTTGCAGTATCTTGATTAATGATGAGTAAGACAAGTGTGTATAAAAAATGGTCATGTATCTGTTTGGCTGAACTAGTTATCACTCTGGATTCCCATGTTTCTGATCCAGTTTCAGTCAGACTTGGAATATGATCCTATACCAAGCTCTAAGATGACTTTTTATAGATAGTGAGATTAAGGAAGCCTTGAATTGTTATAGTTAAAGCTGTTTTTGTTTTTTAGTTTAATATTGTGCACGCCACAATTAAGCGTAATGTCTGCCATATTGCTATTTACTGCTCAGAAATTTAGTACATATTATGTGTATTTTTCTGATGGCATCTTTAAGTTCCTGATGGACATGATTCTCACAAGACTGGCCAACAGAAGGCATATTTCTGATCCAGTTTGATCAGACATTAAATGTTTGGTTTCATCGTCAAGATGTTGTATAAGCTTAGTATTGACCTCGAATGATCCACATATCTTAAAATGAGATATCTTTCATCAGATTGGCTGAACTTGTTACTGTGCTAGAGACTGTTTCCAATTCATGTTTGAGTAACATGGTAAAACAGACTTAAACACCAAGATTTTGCAGTAATAATTAGCAACGATGAACATAACCAGCTGACTGGCTGAGCATGCCAACACTTTAGTGAAGACTTCATTTAAGATTTCTATTCAAACTTTGTGAAATGAGCTTGAGTTTTATTATCAGGAAGATCGGCACCAGTCAATAAAATTCAGTGAAACTCGGACGATTAATGTTAGAAATAGTTTTCAATTCATATGCGATATAATTATTTTGTTTTTTAAAGATCCCTATCTCACAAAAGGAAATCAATTGAAGTGTCAAAAAATATGCAGTTTTAGGGCTACAAAACTGTTCATTTTCTTGTAAAGAAATGAATTCTAGATTTATAATAATTGGAATACAAAATGCATGTAGTTCAATATAACAGTGTATAAAACTTAGCAAAATAATGCTCCTTAGGATTCCTATGAATAATTAATCATTTATAGTTGAAGAAAAGTAATATACATATAACCAGTAAAACTCCTCAGTATATAAAATAACACATGATATAATTAATTTGTAAAACAAATGAGTTATTGCAGTCTTGATACACTATTATCTTGATGTGTTGTGAGTAATGAGAGAACTCCATAGCTCAGTGTTAAGTACGCTGGACTCTTATGAAAAATTACTGAGTTTACTTCCCATATCAGGCTGGCATGGATCCTTAGCCAAGGCACTTTACTTTCATTGCTTAAGAAAAGTCAACAAAAATCTCATTGCAAATCACTATAAAATGGGTTAATCCAAAGCCAACAAAAAATGGTATGGGCCTCAAATGCACACCAGTAAATCCAGTAGTGAGTGGATGAAAGGAACTGACAAAACACACAGTTACATGCATTTATGGTATAGTTTACAATTGCAGACTAGCTTAAATCAAGGATCAGAATTTCTGCTCACAATTATCGATATTTGTTACCAGGTAATTGTTTTACTCTAATATTAATTTTCTCCATTAAGAACATATTGCTTGTGAAACCAAATACATCTAGTTTTCAATATATTTGCAGAGAATTGATTTCTCAAAACTTGACATCAATTGAAGTTCTTAAATAATTGGAAGCAAGTTTGATATGTTTGATAAATTAGTATTTGACATTTGCTAATATTTCTATGTTACAGTGCTTGAAATGTGTTGTTTTTGTTATCATATCTATTGTCCATTATGTTATAACATGTATTATTCATTATGTTATGACACATATTGCCCATTCTATTATCACATGGATTGTTTCTTATGTTATTTTATATATTGTACATTATGTTATTGCATGTACTGTACATTATGTTATTACATGTATTGTGCATTATGTTGTTTTATGTACTGTACATTATGATATTGCATGTATTGTGCATTATGTTGTTACATGTATTGTATATTATGTTGTTTTATGTATTGTACATTAATAATGGCATGTCATATAGTTATTGCAGAGACTCAGAAATTAACTGTAACATGTATTTTGTATCTTTGTCTATTCGTTTTTAAAAATAGCTCAATATGCTTTCCTTCTGGAGCTCTTCCAGATTTATTGAGCAGGAGTAGACAAGCCCATGGCCAAACATGATTTATTTAAAATCTGTGAATTATAATTTCAGTTTGTGCGAAAGCCTCGTAACTCTGTTGACCATACATCAGACTTCATCTGCTTTAAATTTTGAGATTTGTTTTTATCATGAGCAAATGATTATGCATAATAATCTATATCTTTGGAAATAATTTTTCTCCGACTAAAGTTGGTAAAATTTACAAGACATGATGTTTAGAAGGAAATAAGATCTCTTGTTACAGTAGTTTGGAAGGAAATAAGATCTCTTGTTACAGTGCTACATAATCCTGCCTAATAAAATTGTTGACTGTTATATTATGTAAGCTAAGTGAGTGATCTGACCAACATCTGCCTCATGTTTGAAGCTGACATTCCAGTTTCATGTCATTAAAGGTAGACAACTCTTTGCATAGCTAAGAACATTTCAGATTTGTCTTCAATTATGTTTCTTCCATTACATGTTTGTAATAAAAACCATTGCCGCTAGACCGTTTCAATAGGTTTCATTGCCTTACACAATTATTCAAAGTGTAGTTTTTGTCTTCATTTAGCTTTTGACAGCTCTCATGGTTGTTCATGTTCTAAATAATGATTATTTTTATTCTTATTTTTCAGGCCAACACTACACAACCATTTCACAAGGTAAGAGTATTTTCTAAACGATTCCCCATATTTGTCATGCAAAATATGGATCTGATTACAACGTAATGTACACCTAATTTTCATCTGCACCCAAATACATTGTGCACATGATTGTAATTCGTACCTAACCATGATGCACACAAGATTAAAATGTGCCAGATTAAAATGTGCACATTACTGTAATAATTGCAATTAATGTGCAATTACAGTGCATACCTAATTACAAAGTACAGATAATTGTAATATGTGCCTAATTACAATATGCAGATGAATATAATGTGTTTATTATTACAAGCCAATGGTTATAACATATGACTAATAGAGCTTGAAATTAGCAGTAGTCTGCTAGCCTGATGCTAGCTGATTTCATGTTGGACTAGTAATTTTCGTAATGTTAATAGTCTGATGGGCTAATAAGTTTTACTTATCAACAGTCAGTGTTTGTTTACACCATTCCCTAATAAAGACTTGACTAAATCAGATGTTCTGTAGAATCAATACAGTGGCCATTATAAGCAGTCATAAAATGTTAGCATGGGAAGATGAAGTCAATTTCTGCCTTGGAAAGGTATGGGCATGGTGGCAGAGATGATGTGAGGAAGCACATTGGAAGCAGAAAGCACATAGAGGTTGGGAAAATTAAGAACTCTGGCAGAATTCAGCTTTGGAAAATTTTAAGCCATTGACAGAAAACCTGTAAGATACCAGTGCTGAAACATTGTGAGTTTTTTGTTGAACACAATCAACCTTTATCAGCTGGATCCCATACTTAACATTTGTTGCAACAAATATTCCCAGACTTAAAGATCACTTCACAAATTGGTGTCGAAATTCCCTAATTATTGTCTCTATTTTCACTAATTGCAAGCCTGGAGGGTTGGCAACTATGCATATTAAAAACATAAAGGAGGTAGAGGAGGACAGTGTAGGTCAAAAGTACATCACCTACTACTATTTCATACCTCTTCCAGGATGCTAAGTCACCAGTCTGTGCTAAATATTTCCTCCTCCAATGGTTAATTGGAGGCCCAGAATTGAAAATTGTCAGCTGGCTTACTGTGAGGAACACATTTACCAATATTCCTCATTGACATTTGTCTGCATTGTTGTTATTGAATGTCTTTGCAGCTTAGTCATTTACCCTTTTGAGTTGATTAATTTGAGTGTTTTTTGTGTTCCTTTTGCTAATTTTGAATGGTACTTGCACTTTGTCTAGATGGCATCATTGTTAACCCCATCTTAAATTACCAGAGTTTAGGTAAGTATTGCCTTCTCTTCTGTGGTTCACATTTATCATGTTTTTTTGGGGGGTATTTTGTTGTAATTTTTTCATTTTCAGAGATTACTGTGTCACAGGGTGTGGGTAAGTTAAGCACAAGAAGGTACACACAACTTACCTAATGTGCACAGATGGACAGATGCCATATGTTGTCTATGGACAGATTTTTTGCAGGACCTGACAGAAAGTTGCAGCACATACAGAGGGAAGAAGAAAGACCCTTCTTCCTTGTCATCATCAGAAGATGACCTCCTCAGTTTCCATTAAGAGTCTGAATCCCTTTCTGGTTCAGTGAAATCAACTCATCCTTGTGAGGCTTAAACAAATAATGATCTTAGGCTAAAGCCCATTATGCGATCACATGCCATGCTTTGAGTTAGTTTTAAGTTTTGGTACACGGTTCAGGTCCAACAAAAAGGATGCAGGTTACCTCTTTCCAAGAAACTGTTAAGAAGGGATCAGCATTCCCATTTGCCTTGTAAAACAAGTAGTTGGGTTAATCCCATTTCACTCCAACCCACTACCTTTTGAGCAATTATGAAATGACACAAACTTCAATTCCATCTCCCTCTCCAAGGAGGGACTCTGGAGAAGTTGGTCCTGTTTCACCCTAGATGCAAGTTCAGGACAATGATGCCCTTTCTATTCAGGCTATGTCAAATAAGAATGAGAAGAGCCAGTTACAGCAGGTCCTTCCTTTCCATTTGTGTGCCCTGCCTCCTCCTATATGTTGAGTCAGGTGTTGGCAAAAGAGAATGTCTGGACCACCTTGACACTAGTGCCCAAATCTTTTCATTTTTGAGGATCATCACCAACAGAAGAGTCCTTTTGGGTCTCTTTCTCTAGCTGCTGCACTCTGCCTTTTTTTTAAGCATGCACAGAAGTTTTCCTGAGGATGAACATTCACCATGTAGCAGATAGTGTGCTCTGCTCCCCCCACAACAGTCGGTGCTTCAGCCATTGGTCTCCAGTGCAAGCTATCACACTCATTCTCCTGTTTGCTCCTATTAAGTTGAAAAATTTCAACTCATCATTAGTCTTTCTACTTTGAACAGATATCTTTGGAGAGAATGCTTTAAGATGGATACTATCATCTCATTCAGGAAAGTCATAGGGCCTGTATGACTGGGCAGTCTTCACAAGTCATAAGGCCTGTATGACTGGGCAGTCTTCACAGGAAAGTCATAAGGCCTGTATGACTGGGCAGTCTTCACAAGTCATAAGGCCTGTATGACTGGGCAGTCTTCACAGGAAAGTCATAAGGCCTGTATGACTGGGCAGTCTTCACAGGAAAGTCATAAGGCCTGTATGACAGGGCAGTCTTCACAGGAAAGTCATAAGGCCTATATAACATGACAGTCTTCATAGAATTGCAGGACATTTACCTTCACATTCCCATCTTTCCACCTCATAGGAATACCTCTGGTTTTGTTTCTGAATATAGAAATGAATATAGAATAAATATAGAAGAAATCTGAATACAGCTGTGGATCTTATTCCCAATGAGTTATTTCAATTTTAAGCATTTTTATTTGGCCTTGCCTTTGCCCAAGACCTTTTCCTGGGTGATGAGGGTAAAGGCACTTCACATGATATCTTTAAGAACCCTGCCCTCCAGTGTTTGTATGAAAGGTTGATGCACAGTATCCTCAGACATATTTTCCTAAAGGTTCTATCCCTGCCGTGGTCCACAGTGACTTCTCTGGGTTTAATCTCCAACAAAAAGAAGCCAGATGACTTGTCTTCATATACATGTTGATAAACTACTTTGCCAATCAATGGTGGGCTACCAGACAGGATTGCTCCTTTTTTGTCCCTCAAAGTGGGTCTTGTGGCTAAGATTTCATTGTTGGCTGATCTTTGGTTGTCACTCTGAAGAAGTCTGAATATAGTTGTGGATCTTATTCCCAATGAGAGACTTCATTTTAACCCTTTCAAGTTCCAAACTTCTTCCAGCATGTATGCATCAGATTAAGGATGTAGTACTTCAAGGACTAAAGTCTTTGGAGAAAAAGAACCTTTATATACACAACCCAGAAGTGTGGAAAGTGTTTCTAGCCTTAAAGTGATATGTAACTTAGGTATTATGGTTACCTAGGATTACATGCCAGTAGTAATCTTCCCAAAGTGGCAGGTTTTGTGTGGAAGTTAGAACCTCCTTCAGTCAGTAGCCTTGGACAAAATCACTTTCAGAATGTGCCATATTCTAGGCAAACGGAATATTCTAGCAGATGACCAGTCCAGACAGGGTATGATAGTCTTTATGTAATTGACTGTGCACCAGTCAATAGAAAAGGTGCTTTTTGCAAAATATGGGGGAGACCATTAGTTGATGTTTTCAGTATGAAACTGAACAAATTCATTTTTTACGTTTCTTCAGTGCCAGATCAGATAGTCTAGGTGGAGGATGCTTGCAGGCTGAAGTCAGATCATCTGTACACTTATGCCTTCAGAGCTTTCAAAATATTACCACAGATTATCCACTAAGTAAGGATCATCAAGTCTCAGTTCATCCTGTTAACCTCTCTGTGGATCCTGTCACTGTCATTCAACAACCTACTCAACCGGTTAATAGATGAGCCCAGGAAATTACCACAGAGAATTATCTGCTGTTTCATGCACAACAATCAACAAATTCTGTAGATGATCAGAAAAATCTTTTTATTTGGTTTTCTCTGAAGGGAGAAGGAATGGTCATAATTGTCTTTCTAAAATTTCAAGCACAAGAGCTTCTCTGATTGCATTAACTCTCAAGGGAGCTTGTCTCTCTAACTTACAGGCACAAGAGCTTCTGATTGCATTAACTCTCAAGGGAGCTTGTCTTTCCAGCTTACAAGAACAAGAGCTCCTCTGAGCCTATTATTCACTGACTGAGAGGGAACTTACTTTCATGAGAAATGTAGCTAGCAAAGTGAGGCTATTGCTGTATCATGGGTCAACTTAAAATAATTACTCTTTGGACAAAGCTATAAGAAAAGCCTTCTGGCAGCCACACACTACATTTGTATCCATTTACCTTTGATCTTTTGGAAACAGGAGAGTAAAGTTGTTGTCATTATGGATTTAACATCATTTTCAGTACAAGATTCATGGTGGCTATTAAAAGGGGTAAAGGAAGAATCGCCAAATGAAGGGGAGCTTCTTGCAAACTTTCTCACATACCCTTACTTGTAAGTCCAAGACTCAAACCCAAAAATAGAGGTATGATGTCAGTGATCTGTAAAGGTGAGTTCTTAAACAACTAGGGCCCCTACAGAATAAAGTCTTTTGCACATTGGGTCCAGTCATTATGGCACAACAAAGTAATCTAGCAACCTACTTTAGTGAACTCTCCTACCATAAGGATAAGTGCATTTTTTTCTTGTACCATTTTTTTTTTAGGTCATCAGCCTCACTTGTAATGAAACCGCTCCAGTGGCCTAGTGGTTAGAGCGTCCGTCTCGGATGCGGGAGGTGGTGGGTTTAATGCCCAGTCGAGTCATCCCAAAGACTTACAAAAATGGTACTAACAGCTGCCTCGCTTGACGCTCAGCATTAAGAGGTTAGTGTTAGGACTGGTCGGCCTGGTGTCAGGATAATGTGACTGGTTGGGACATCATGCTACATGTCTGCAGCATGATGCCCCAGTGCTAGACATCGCTATAAAAACTGCCACACTTAAGACATCATAGTGATATGACTGAAAAATTGTTAAAGCTACGTTAAAAATCATAAACACACACACACTCATAATGAAAATCCAATAAAGCAATAGGAGTAGGTAATGTATTACTGCTATTAAAATATAGTTGGTGGATCTTAAAATTCTTTAATTATGTCATGCATACCTGTTACTAATGCAGAGGTTTTCTCATCCCAACTAGCTTGGATGTCCTGTTGTTCAAGTATTCCATATGTTGGCTTCAGTTATGGGATCATATCGGGATTGTGTTCTTCGGTTCTTTCCGGGGTTTTCCCTTGTTCTTCCTCTACCTTTTAAACTGGCCACTATGTATGGCCTATCTTGTGCTAAAAAATGGCATTAAACCCTACCACAACAACAGCAACAATTCTGAACCTCCAATTATTAACTGGAAGCAACATTTCACTTGGACTGGATTTGGTATTCTGGAAAAGATAATCATTACAATGGTAGCAGGTAATTCAAATCAGCTTTATCCTCTAAAAAGTACATTTTGTAAATCTTTCTAGATTCAGTTCAATTTTCACCAATTGGTGTTGCTACCCAAGGACCTGCAACAGAGGACCAGGTAAAGACTGAAATCTCACATCTAATAAACAACATTCCTGTTATTCATATACATACGTGCATTATTTTCTTGTACCAGTGTTTGTTTGAGACCATCTACCTCACTAATAACTAGAAAGTTTATCAGTTTGTTAGTAGCAGATGATGTATTACTGCTATTAAAATGTATTGGGGGTGTGGAAAACTGTTCTTAATTATTTTAATGTACACCTGTAAATATTGCAGAGGTTTTCCCATGACACCAAGCTCAATCCAAGTGACAAAGGGAATGTACTCTCTATGCTGGCTGTAACTAAGAAATCAGGCTGGGATCATGTTCTTTTCAATTCTGAGCCTCTAATTATGAACTGGAAGCAGTATTTTGCTTGGACTGGATTTGGTGTCTTGGAAATGATAACCCTTGCAGTGGTAGCATATAATTATTACATAGTTACAATCATTTTAGACCACTAAAACCTATTTATAGAATATTTTTTGATTCAGTTCCGTGTCCATCCATTGCTTTTGTTAACCAGTCACCTGTAACACGGAACCAGGAAGAGAATGAAACCTCAACTTTAATAAACAAAATTCCTGAGACAAATATTCAGCAATCTAATGGACACATTGGACTGCAATCTGAATCTTATAATAATCATAATCACTTTGTCAACCATAAAGTTGTAGACATGGATTCTCCTAAATCATCAGAATCCAGCAATGACTTAGGTGTTCATGGACATATAAATGAGCAAAACCAGTCTGCATCATCAAACAATGAAAGCCCTGAAAATTTGACAGAACAAAATGAGGTAACTCATTTACTTCAGAACACAGACATAAGAAATCGGCAAGAAAACCCAGCAGGACAAATGGAAATAAATCATGGTAATAATAACATGGAACCAAGTAATAACCTTGGAAGCACTGAAGAACAAAGGGATATGAATTACAGTGGTAGGCAAGATCCTCAATCAGCAGTAGATTTGCAGACTGGTTCTAATGCTGTTCAAATTTCACACCAAAAAACTGATAATCAAAATAAAGGTACGGACACAGTGAATGAAAACCAAAATATTGTACATGCTGAAGGTACAGACCTGCATTCTAGTGATCTTTTTTCATCTGATTCAAACAATCCTTGTTCCTTAAATCATGAAATGGAGAAGAATTTAGATGGGAAAATGATTCACATAAGAAAAGATATGGAACTTAGTGATTTCTTTGGTGGAACAAACCAGTTTGTGAGAGGTTCTCCTGTTGAAAACAGTCATTGTTGGAGTTTTCCAAGAGATAGTGTTTTAGATATTGACAACTTAACTGTTTTACAAACTCCTTCTACACAAAATACAGTACCACAAGCAATATGCACTAGTGATGTAGATAATAGGACAGACGATAGTATCGGTAAAATACCAGTTAAAGAAATTATAAGACTAGTTCCACAAAACACTACTGCAAACAGAGAGCCAGATCCCAAAACACCAACACAAGAAAGTGGAACATGCAGTGGAGATTCCAAAATACCTAACAAGGAACCAATGGGACAAAGTCAAAAACGTCATCATGAAAGTCCCCATTATTTGGCCATGCCACTATCTCCAACCACTGATTGCAGCAGATCACCTTTAGGACCTTTCCTGTGCAGATCAATATCATCTTCAACAGGTAGGTTTTATTTCCTATGTATACATGAATGAATAATACTGGCATTCTATGCTTATGAAAACCAAAATATAATTAGGTTGTCAGGTGTCATTTTGTTAAAATAAAACCAAGAAATTAAAATCTTCAGTTTTCAGTCACTTATAACATTCTGACATGGAAAATCAGTCAGCTGGCAGGTTATGTTGCTGATATATATTGCTAATTTGGAGAAAAATACTTCCGCTTATTCACTGTATAGCATTAGATTAAACAATACCTAAATGTAATTTGAAAAATAATGGGGTGAAGAAAATATGATAAAAAATGTTAAATGATTTTTATACTTGTTTTATGAAAGCAAGATGCATAACATAAAATATACATTTTGGTTCACCAAATAATTAACATTATCAGACAGAAACATTAAAGAATATTTACTTTCTCATTATTACATGTAATGTATATAAGTTAATATTTAAATGTACATAAAGGTAGCTATTGTAAATGCTCCTTTTTTACCCCTTCTGATGTTCAGAGAGTGAAAATATGCAAGCAATGTTATATATTATATGTTTTATTGACCTGGGAAAGCGATGTTAGCTGAAAACAAAGGTAAAAAAAGACATGTATTAACCTCATGAGAATCAGGGATTTGGGGATGGTAAAAAGGTCTGATCTGCATGCTATGTAAGGGGTTACTAATATAGACAACAGTTTTACCTTTGTCCTAGGGTGCATGCTCTGTTGATGTTCCAGCTGAGAAGATCTTTGACTATTTAAAGAATGTGTATTGTATAAAAAAATTTACTTTGTATTTTTTTTACTCATTGTCAGATTTATCTTTGATTTGTGTGCCATTGTTGGGGTATCTACACATACTTGTTAATGTATAACCAGGATTGTGCCAATGTCATTAGCCCGCACACACACACACACACACACACACACACACATGTACAAACATACATTTAATTTGTATTGTTTGACTGACTTTTGTCCATAATTGAGGGTAGGATTTTTTGCCCTACTGACTGTCCTTTTTTAAAATCTGTTTATTTAGATACGAGTTCAGGTCTTTGATTTTCCCCTTTGAAAAACCATGGTCTATCTGATCTTTGCCTTGTAGTTTGCTAAAGTTTAATTAAACAGACCTGAACTACTTTATCGATTTGATGAATACTTACATTGTGTCGTAGTTCAGGTGACAACCTCTATATAAGGTAATTCACATAATAATTTTTTATTTCTGTGTTAACATCTTTAGTGGAATCAGTCTTTTACTTGTGTTAAGATATAATTTGAGAGGATTTATTCATTAAATTAATTGGAATTACAAAGTGCTCACTGACCTTTTGGACTAAATCACTATAATGGGATTTCTGTGATATCATTAATGACATTCTGGATTATAGCACTGGGATACAGCAAGACTATCAGCACATCATCACATTCCAGGCTATTGGTATGTCAGCACATTCAAGATTGGAATTTGTTCAGAACACTGGAATTTATTGGGTGGTAATAGTATACTTTGGACTTGAGATAGAGCTTATAGGAAAGTTTGACAATTTATTCACATTGCTGTAAGTTTTAAATTTTTGTTTTACATTTTAGGGAAATAAATTATTTGTTGAAATTTACTTAAATTGTTGGGGTTTTTTTCAGTTATGTGATTTAAGTCCATTTAGTCATAACAGTACAAGAGATAGTGTTTTAGATATTGATGGCTTAAATGTTGCACAGACTCAGCTGTTGCACAAACTTTTGCAGAGGATGATGATGTTGCACAAAATGCAGTCCCTCAGGCAGTGTGTACTAGTGATGTAGATAAGAACACAGATGATAATTTTGGTAAAACACCAGTGAAAGAGGTTGTAAGAGTACTTCCACTCAGCAGCAGTGCAATGAGAGGTCTACATCTTGGAATACCAAATCAAGAAAGTGGAACATGCAGTGATGATTCCAGAATATCAAATGAGGAACTAAGAATACACAGTGAAGAAGGTCATCCACTAAGTCCCCAGAATTTGACCATGCCGCTTTCTCCGACCTGTGCTAGCAACAGCTCACCAATCAGACCTTTCTTGAACAGATCAGTATCATCCTCAACAGGTATGTTCTGTTTCCCATGTATACATGAATGAATAATACTTACATAAGTGAATATAAACATAAATATACTAAGAGGTCAACTCCAGCTGGTCCTCCTCAGTGGTCATTATACTTAAGCTTGACTTCAAGCCATGCATTTTATTTTTCATGCAAGTTAGTCCTCATACAAGAATTTAATATTTGTTGTTACAAATGGTTCCAAAAAGTCACAAATATTAATTAAAAAAAATTTGATGGCATTTTGTCTTTTATTTTTAAAAAAAACAACAAATATAAAATCTTTAGTTTTCGGTCAGTTATAACGTTCTGGAGAGGAGTGAAAAGAATTCAGGTATCCTGTGATACAAATGATTTTGCATATTGACCTAGGAAAGTGATACCAGCTGAAAACAAAGGTTAATAAAAACATTAACCTCATCAGAAACCCAGATTTGGGGAGGTGGGAAAGGCCTGATCTGCATGCCACAACTATGTCATGAAAAGTTACTAATACTGAAAACATTATTGGCCTGGGATTCACATTTTTGCCCTTGGGTACATCCTCTGTCTGTATTCCAGCTGAGAAAGTCTTGGATGTTTTAAAGAATGTGTTTTATGTCGAAAGTTTTGACTTTTCATTTTAAGGATTTTACTCTTTAAGGGTTTTATTTTTGTGTGTGCTGTTTTTGGGGTACCTGCACTTAGTCGGTGCTATACAGCCAATATTGTGCTGATTTTCCATTAACCCATACCTACCTACCTACCTACCTTCCTATGTATCAACCTACCTACCTATGTATGTAAGCCTGTCCATCCATGCATGCATACATACATACATACATACATACATACATACATACATACATACATACATACATACATACATACATACATACATACATACATACATACATACATACATACATACATACATACGGTTGCGTTGGTTTTTATTTCACTCTTTATTTCTTCAAGCCTTTTCAAATCATTGGCTGGTCACTTGCATTGGTTGAGTTTCAGTTTCATGGGGTTAATTTGAGGGTAAAAGTTTACATTTAGGACCAAACTTTTCTTTCTGTTTTCTTTAGTGAGTTAAAGTTCATAAAAATGAAAAAAGGATAACATTAGCACAAGGACCTTGATACCGTTAATGGGTATTTTGGTTTGGTGAAGTTTTGGTTTAGTGAGGTTTTGGTCTTGAGAGGGTATACTGTATTTATATCTTTAAATACAAGATTCTTATACACATTCTTTCAAAAAAAAATAATATTTTTGAGGAGATATTTTTCATATACATTTGATCCCCTCCAGTGGCCTAATGGTTAGAGTGTCTGACTCAGATGTGTGAGGTCACAGGTTCAAACCCCTACCGAGTCATACTGAAGAAGCCATGCTTGGCATTCATCATTAAGAGGTTAGTGTTAGGACTGGTTGGCTGCTCTCAGGATAATGTAACTTGGTGGGACATCATGCCACATGTCTGCAGCATGATGCCCCAGTGCTAGACATCACTATAAACTGTCACACTGCAGACATTTTAGTGCTTTTGATGTCTTGATTAGAATTTTAGATTTCTTGACAATACATGAGTAATAAAATGCCATGGATATTTATAACAATTTTTTCAAGATTGAATGGACATCTTACAAGTCTCAAACTGGTTATGAGTAAATTATTGCATAATCACACCTGCTAAATTTGCCTAACCCAGAAGCGGCATGACTTGCTGTTGGTGGGTAAATTTTTTTGTTTAGCATTAAATTGTTCTTAATTTAACATTTCATATTGGGGAGTTTCGTGAAATTATTTGCTGACATACAACTCATAAAACTAAACAAAGGTTCACCTTGCATTAAGGGGATAAAATTTTCAAAAGAAAGTTATGAATCAGATTTTTCCATATTTGATATAAAATATTTGCAGTGTGCAATTTAAGAAAAATGTTATTTGGGATTCATTCAACTTTTTTAGATTAAAGCTGAGCATAATAAGCACACTGACATGCTGCCATCACATTTGTAACCATGTTACAAGAGTTATCTGCCTTCGTCCATGTCGCTGGCTCTTTCACTCCAGAACTCCTTTTTCTCAAACTGTCTGCTTTATTTGGTTGTATATGTAATATCTCTTTTCTAGACTCATTTAACCAGTAAAGTTAAGTGGTAAATGGTCGACACACATGCATGGCAGATTGTTTTAATAAAATCAAGTTATCTTGGTATGGTTTTAGCACACTGAGATACAGACAAATAGCAATGGCTATTATATTTATTTAGGTTTTGGTCAAAGTGATATGTGTGTGCTTATTAAAGTATATGGTACTGAAATCAATTCAAAACCAGTTTACCAGTCAGTAGGCCTGAGAAGCTCAGGCATGTGGTGATGTGTGATTGTTATGAAATGCTACTTACCCATTGGCTAAGTAACACTTGTCCTCACCTGTGTCCCAGTGAATACTAATGTTACAGACCATGAAATGGATTTTATCAGGAAGTGGACATGTCATTTGGTAAGCAAGATACATGTATATGCATTTGCACCTGCTATATATTTCTGAGTTGTTTTTCCTCTTGTTGGTTGAAAGGGCAGACCATGTTCCAATGGATTCACTGGTAGATGTGCAATTTATGTGCAATTCTTATTTGAATAAAATGGAATATTTGTGTGTGATTTGGATTTTTAACATAGCTTTAAAATTCTCACTCATATCGCTACGATGTCAGCAGTGTGACAGTTTATAGTGAAGTCCAGTACTGGGGCATCATGTTGCAGACATGTATAGCATCATGTGACACCAAAGCGCATTATCCTGTCGCCAGGCTGACCAGTCCTAACTCTAACCTCTTTATGCAGATCGCCTAGCAAGGCAGCTGCTGGTACCATTTTCATAAGTGTTTGGTATGATTCAGATGGGGATTAAACCCATGACCTCCCACATCTGTCTGAAGCAAATGCTGTAACCACAAGGCGACCACAGCAGTCTGAAATGAAATACATAAAATTTGCTGAAAAAATTCAGCAAACATTATTAAATTGCAAACAGCAAATGAAACAAGTGAAATGCAGATTTGGTGAAATTACCTGTGTCAGGCTTTTTACTTTATCCAGTCCTGGTTTCATAATGCATCTCAAGTATGGGTAAAAACTGATGCTGTGATGATTGCATTAAATGCATGCTTTGTAACAAGCTGGTTAATATGAGGCCTTTGGTATGGCACTAGAATATTTTGTAAGCTACATACTCATGTTTAAAACTTTTATGAAAGTATAGCCAGCATCATCAGAAAACAGAGCCTTATCAAAAGATGATTAGAACCTAATAGTAACTGTATTTATTCTAATGTTATTTTTTTTTATATTTCACCATTCCAGATCGACCCACAGCTGTAGTTCCACGTGAGTATTCAGTATTTTCTTTTGTCCTGTAAAATAAACATCTGTTTGCACAATGAAACATCATCTTGACAAAATATGAATTTTTGGTGGATTTTATAGGCAAAACTTATTACTGTACCTGTATTGGTGATAGACTAGAATAGCTTGTGGGATGGCCTGTTTTCCATGGCTGTCTCTTTTTTATCAAAAGTCTGTTGGAAGATTTGCACACCACTCATCTGAAGGTATGACTCATACATCCAGTATGGCTACTTCAGTGGCCATCTTGAAAATCCTCTTATAGTTAATTCCTGAATGGATGTTCATATGAACATGAGGTTTCACTACAAAGTGAGGGTTTTTTTTATGTCTAGTTGATCTTAAATAAAACTGGTGCCAGTCTGACTCCCCAATATGGCTGCCATTCTAGATAATCTTGCTATTGCTAATGTTACTGACCAGAAAGTCATACCAGTGTGGAATTTTAACCTGAAGACATCTTATGATCTCTGGATCTGAACCACCACCCCACCACCAAATGGCAACATCTATCTTAAAGTCTTGCAATTGCTGCTTTTCCTCATATGATCATAGGGTATTCATCAAAAGCTTTGTACGAAGTCTAGTTGATCCTAAATGTAAATGGTGCCACTCATGGCCATGTTGAAAATCTTATTTTTACATAACTGATGGTTATATTAATATGAAGTTTTCAGTGAAAGACTTCTTACAGTGTCTTGCTGGTTCTAAATGAAAATGGTGTCAATCTGACATCTAATATTGCTGCCACAGCAGCCATCTTGAAAATCTGTTATCACTATGTGATGTTGCATCAGATGACTTCTTTTGAGGCTTTGTTTTTGCTCAGCTTATCATAGACTAAAAGGGCTTTTGAGATGACCTGTTGTCTATCCTCTATCATCTGTCCATGAGCAAACATTTGTTATCTTTACTTTATTGCAGAAATTTTCTATATATGTTCATCTCATTCATCCCAGGTCCAGTTTCTCCTCAATAAAAATTATGCTGGTCAGACATCGAATTTGGCCTTTTTCTCCTATTAAATGGGAAATCATATTGACTTAGGGTTTTCACCAAAAGACTTCTTATGATGTCAGCTGTGTTCTTACATTTGATAGGGCTACCATCATGGAAATCTTACTTGTTTGTTACTCCTTCTGAATGGATGGTCATATCAACAAAAGGTTTTGATCAAAAGAATTATTGTGATGTCAGTTTGCTCCTAGGTGAAACTAATCTTAGAAATCTTAATTATTGCTACTACTAAATTAAAAAAATAATAAAATGGAGTTTTAAGCTGAAAAGCATAATGCCAATTAAATATCTAATACAGACTCCAAAGTAGCCATATTGAAAATATTGTCATTGCTACACCTTTAGAATAGATGGTCATGTCAACATAGGATTTTCACAATAAGACTTACTATGATGTCTAGTTGGTTCCAAAGAAAATGATGCCAGTCTTGCAACCATTATGGCCACCATTTTGAAAATTTTATTATTGCTTTGGAATATCATAAATAGTTTTAACACTCAGCCATTAAAAAGAAGCAATGTTCTTATCTTGGATTCGGGAAATTCCTTTGGGATAGTAGATCCTCAGTCCCATGAAGGACTATTGTATTGTGATGAGATAATGTTCCATCAATCTCTTCATTCAAGTTTGATTCCAGACAGTAACTTGAGTTCTGGAGTTATCAGATTTTGTTGATGGCTTGCACTTGAGGTAAGAAAGAACCTTATCAATATTAAGGTCAAAAGGTTGATCTCTGGTTGTCATAGTGATATCAAGCACTCATGCTTAATACCCACTACAATCTCACCTATGTCCTCATTGGTTTGAGTCTTGGCTCAGCCATTATGGGTATGTAAAAAAGCTGCAACTAGTATTATTGTTAATTGTTCACTAGCTTATTAATTATAGCTGATCTCTGTAATTCTTGAAAATGCCATTAAGATTTTGTAGGACTTTTGCGATTAATAATTTAGTTTTGAATACATGTCTGGTATGTGTCTTTTTCCTTAATTTTTAAGCTATGAGACAAGAAACTCAGAGTCACAGACAAGATGAAGTTGAAAATGATGATAATATGTCCACTAACTCATCCACTGACATATCCATGTCCTATGGTGTAGTCCACTTTCCTGGGGGTACAGATGCATCATTAAGGGATGAATCTCTCGAGTCCAGCAACCCTTCTTTAAGCAGCCGTTGTGAAGATAATCCCCCAAGTTTTTCTTATGGTATCAGTCCACCAAGCGCAGCAAGTCACACACAAATGGAAAATACTGAGTCCAGAAGAATAGGTGGTTTGAGATCTGCAACCTGGAATAGATCTCAAAGCCAGATGATGGCCAGTCAGAGCCGAGGAGGACCAGATGGGGCTTCGGTGCCTTCGCACCATCGAGCAAATAGGGTAATGGAACCAAGACAGGTATTTGAAACTGAAGTTAAAGAACCTCATCAGTCAGAAGAAACAGACCCGAAAACATTGTTAAGCTCAACTCAGGAGAGAGACAGAAATGAACTGCAAAGAAAGGATTCTGATTCTGATGATGATCCTGAGAAAATTGGTTTGGAGGTAAACCAAGTTGAAGATGTGAAGAAGCAACTTGGAGATGTTTGTAAAGGCTTAGTGTATTCTGGTCACCCACCAGATGCAGCAGAGAATAGTTCTGATGAGGTTCAAAGGAAGACATCGAGGAAAGATATTCATGCAATGGGAGCAAATGCTGCAAAGAAAGAGATTAATCTGAGAAATGTTCCATTACATAATGATGATCAAGATAATAAGCAGGCCTTTTCATCAGAACTGGAACATAAGGAAAACAAATTAGACAGTGCTGCAAGGAGCAAATTAGACACTGAAGAAACTATTGATATATATAGTTCCTTACAATCCAAACAGGATGTTCAGATGGAGACAAAAAGTCTTGAAGATGGTGGAAAGGATGGTAGTTTACAGGATAGTAAAAGTTCTTTGGAGGAAATAGAGAAAAAGGGCAATGGCTTCTTCAGTGATACAGATCCTCTTGTGGATAAGAGTTCATCAGATCAGAGATCCTCACATAGTGAGGATGAGGGAGTATTTTCCAATGGAGATGCTGAACTGAATAGGGAGCTGCAGCGGCCTAGTAGGGGTCAGATTAATGTGCACAATGAATTCAATTCAAGCTCACTTAGTGTAAATTCTGATGAGTCAGGGATTGACACTGAAGAACTGACTATCCAATATTTACAAAACAGTTGACAGAAAATATTTTCTGATAGACTAGTAAATAAAATCTGTGCATATACATAAATACTGATCATGTATTTGGAGGGAATTAAAGGTGACTGAGTGATCTAAGGCATTGCCTTTACGGATCATGTCATCTCACCTTTAGCCATGTTGCTTAAAGTCTGAATTCGGCCAGCAGGGGTATGTGAGAAAGCAATGTTATAATTGTTCTAGTTTAGGGCTTGTTATAAAGTATATATACATTACTGGTAGTACTATTAACTGTACACTCATTTATTTGTTTGGTATGGTTAGAGTCACTTGTCCTTGATATGAATATATTGGGTTTGAAGGAGGAAAGTTTTCTTTCTTTCATGTTGTCTTTAGATATACACATATCTATTATAATTTTCCCAGTGAGTCCATACTTGACTTCCAAAAATTTATTTTAACTTTTATTTATGAAATCTTTTCTAATTTTAAGCAAGCAAGTCTTTCTCAACAAGACTAAAGTATGAATGAGAGATTTATGTGGAGTGAAAGAGATATGGTAATGTAGTTTTCATTTTTCTTTCCTTCATCATTCTTGCCTCTAAAGAATACACCATCAAAAGCATCAAGTCCCACTATGCAATATATGCATCAGTGTTACATATAAGAATATTGTACGTATAGGCTAATCGTGGAAGGCTGGCGTTCTGGGCTTATTATAAGGGAGTCACTCTTTGCCTATCGTAGAAAAGATAGCAATTTGAAATCATTTGTAATATTATTTTTGTGTTTTGAAAAGTTGACTTGTACATAATTACATGGAATTGCAGTTGCAAAAGATTTGTTTTCTTTAGAAGTTAGAAAACGTTCAGGACTACATTTTTTTAAAAAAAGGTGTCCATTTTATAAAAAATTATTACCAGATTTTAAAACGGGGTCCAGTACCAGAAAGTGGAGTGTAAGGAAGCATGGGTTCTCACAAATGAGAGATCTGTTCATATGATGCAGTGAATTTTAGCTTTCTTCAATGTAAGATCAGGTGAGTCTGTGGTAAGGCCATGCAAAAATGCACCTGTTATAACAATGGCCACCATTACTAAAAATTTCAAAACATTTAAATGACATTTTCTCAAAAATTGCTCAGTCAAATTTTGCCAAATTTTTTTATAAATCTTCCTCACTTGATGACTTTTAAAATTTTTGACAAATGATGTTCATCTGCATTAGAATGTGGCCACAATTACAGATTTTAAAAAATTGAAATAGCTTTAAACATCTTTAAAACCACTCAGCAGAATTTGACCAAATTTTGACTGAAAGAATCCTGGCATGAACATTGTTCCAATTTATACAGAAGATACTGATCAATTATCATATATGGTAACCATTACAAAAGGTTAAAAAAAAAACTTGAAATGATTTGACCAGTCAACAGAATTAAGTTAGATTTAACTGAAATAAAGGTCTTTCAAATTTTTACAATATCACTGCCATGAGAAAAAATGGAAACAATTAAACATCTTTATAAAAACAGACTTGATTTACTAGAAATTATGTCATCATGAAGGACTTTCAAACAAATCATCATCTGCTACCATTACTAAAAGTAGTACAACTTTTAAAAAATAGCTAAAACATATTTAAAGTTTTCTCATAAAGGGTTTTCATTTGTTTTACTAATGATACCAATATTTGCTCATTCATTTGGTAATTATGCATTAGATGTCATCCAGGTGAGTGATATCTGGCCCACTTGGGCATCTTGTGGTAATTTATAGTTCTATACATTTGTTGAATCAACTTGTATTTTACTATGTGGTTTCACTTTTCTTTGATCCAACAATCATGATGAAATGTACAAGCACATTTTGATGTACAAACTGGGACACACATTCTTTAGACACTTTTTACAATTATAATATTTTTAGATTTACATAAATATCTTGCAATCCTTATCTGTACACAAGTTTATCTGCCCTCATTGTCTGTATTAAGTATCTTGTTCCGTATCTGTAAATGTCATGCCCTCATTGTCTGTGTTTAAATATTTTGCCCACAATATATGTGCACAATTTTCTTGTCAGTCATTTCTGAGAGAAAAGTTTATGTCCATTAATAATGTTGCAATCTATTTGACATCGAATTCATTATGTAACCTCGAGAAAGAGTGTTTTATGATTCAAATGGCAAAAGTGGGATATATATATATATATATATATATATATATATATATATATATATATATATATATATATATATATATATATATATATATATATTTATATAGCATTATCTTTGTCAATCCATCCATTATACTATGGTTTAATATTTTTGTTCAGAAATGTTGTCAGGTACTGTCACAGGGCATCCATATTTCTGTTTTTTTTTATATTCCAGGATGTAATTTTGAGATAATATTTTCAAAATCATGAAACTTGATTCATGTAGCATCTGCAGTTCAAGGAGTTGTCTATTTCTTGGAGTAGAGTACATACAGAGTTGTCCATATCTTGGAGTAGAGTACATACAGAGTTGTCCATTTCTTGGAGTAGAGTACATAGAGTTCCTTGACTATTTCCCATTGATTCTTTTTCCAATAATTCTTTGTAGGTGTTACTGTTTTTATTTTTATGAAGTGGTAATAGCTGTTGATCTTCTTTGGTCAGAAGAAAGTTTACTGTAAGCCCTCTTTTAGAATGTCCTGCAGTATACCCTGGTCTTGTTTTCAGTATGTGGCACTCTGGCTACAAGTTGGATCCAATTTCAGTACACGGTTGTGGTTAAATTTTCAGTACATGGAACTCTAGTTACAGTTGGATCCAATTTCAGTACACGTTTGTGGTTAAATTTTCAGTACATGGAACTATAGTTACAAATTAGTTCCATTTTCAGTATATGGCACTCTGGCTACAAGTTGGATCCAATTTCAGTACATGGTTGTGGTTAAATTTTCAGTACATGGAACTCTAGTTACAAATTAGTTCCATTTTCAGTATGTAGCACTCTGGCTACAAGTTGGATCCAATTTCAGTACACATTTGTTGTTAAATTTTCAGTACATGGAACTGTAGTTACAAATTAGTTCCATTTTCAGTATGTGGCACTCTGGCTACAAGTTTGTCTCATTTTCAGTATGTGGCATTTTTGCTACAAATTGGTTTCATTTTTTTATGTGGCACCTTTTCTACAACATGGTTCCATTTTCTTTGGCCACAAATGATTCTCATCTAAGACAATATTTTAAGTTCACCTGTATGTGATTTTCTACCAAATTATATACGTAACATTCATTTTCGCTTAGAATTTCATTAACTTTCATTAACTTTTGCCATGCTGGAAGTAACACCTTCTATGTGATTTCAGTAATATCTCCAAAACGACTTTTGAATGTCAAATTAACACTCACTCTTATAAAATGAACCAGAATGAAATGAAGAAACAAAACGTTATTGTAATGTGTGTTTCAGGGTAAAATATATTTATTTTCTTAACAAGCAATTTAGACACATTTTGTTTACATTAGCAAAAGTATACATCTAAAACCATTCATTATGACAAATGCCTACTATATTCATTTTCCCTTAAGTCATTTTTGTTTTTGTGTGTTCGTAGTTATGTTCTTAAACATGTTAGTTTGTTCTTCACATTTGAAATGTGGCAGGCTTCATCATACTTTGGCAAATATTTTAATGAGTTTGCAACAATAAAATAGTTATCTGCAAAGAAATAGATCTGAATCACATAACATTGATATAACCATGTTTCCACTGTTAAAACTGTTGCAAATAACTGTGTTGCAAATTTAAGAAGATAACATAGTTCCTAAATTGTACATATTGTTACTAATATATACATAGTGTTACTTAACTTATTGTGTCTTGGATCCATGTCCATACCCACTGCATACAATGAACTGTATTACACAGAGGAACCTTACAGACTGAGATTTTTGAGGTTTTGATTCTTGTAAATTTCTGACCTAATATTTAATGCTGCTTCAGTTTAAAAAATTTTGTTAAGAGATAAGACAAGAAGGAGCTTGAACATGTTCAAGTTTTGCAATTGACACTTTGAAGGGGTTGCAACTTTTGTGTTCATTGCAGCTACATTTTGATGGAGTTGTTCCCCCTTCTGTATCACAGATTTCGGGGTGGGTGGGTTTGAACTTCTAACAAAGATAGAAGGTATAGTAAATCAGAATTGAGTTTATATATATATATATATATATATATATATATATATATATATATATATATATATATATATATATATCTTAACATTGGTTATGAATAAATGGTGTTGGTCCTAATGTAACAGAATCTGCCAGCATTTACATTTATACTTTTGTTTCTCAGGGGTAGAAAATTTGTGAAAATACATGGTTGTTCTTAGGCAACCACTTTTAAAACTCCTGTTGCTCTAATATAATTATTATTCAACAGCTTTTCTAACATGAATAGTTAGTCCTAATTGCACATCAATAATGCTAATGGAAAGGTGTTTTACAAGTTTACACTTATGTAATGTTTCTAAGATCCTCTTTAAAGATATTTTAATTTTTTATGCCATTATGTTGTCCATCAGTTTTCTATCTGCTGGCCACCATTGACCACAAACATGTACGTATTTTGTTGTTGTTTTTCTGGGGCTTAACACCATTTTTCAGCACACGATTGGCTATATATGGCGGCCAGTATTAATGGTGGAGGAAGAAACCAGGAAAGAACCACTGACCCATCATTATGGTTCATTGTATCATTGATCTATTGTTATTAAAAATCCTGTATCTAAAATGTCAGGAACTGTAAATAATTTATCAGGGATCTTTTAGCCATGAGCCAGTATAATATG
Source organism: Potamilus streckersoni (assembly GCA_016746295.1). Taxonomy (NCBI): domain Eukaryota; kingdom Metazoa; phylum Mollusca; class Bivalvia; order Unionida; family Unionidae; genus Potamilus; species Potamilus streckersoni. The sequence goes on from JAEAOA010001006.1 coordinate 4,315,719, forward strand.
CAACAACAATTGTGATGGCTTGATATTTTAAAGTTGCAGTGTTTCTTACCTAAAGTTATACCCAACAGGAGCAACTTTCTCATGCTCATCAATGATAATCCACTTTTGTAACAGACCAGTCAAGATACTACTTCATTTCTCTTTTTTTTTTCTCAGAAAAGAAAAAAGAAATTATGCAAGTCTTGTTATTTTATGGGCTCTCCTTGAGTGGCTGGTAGTTTGGCTGTGATTGCTTAATCAGATAATAAATAACTGACACATAAGGATTACGTTATAATTCTTAGTTATAATTCTTATAATTCGCTTTAAAGTACAATCAAACTGGAGACAACTAAGATCTTGATCTGCTCTAGTACAGTGCACCTGCAAATTAGGGTCTATGTTGTTTTGTCCTACTGATTTCTCCTCACAAACTGAACTGAACCAGATCAGCTGGCACATTATGTGAGGGCAAATCTGGGTTTGTGTAGTTTGCAGTTGAACTCATAAGCCTGTATATACGGCAGTGTTGCCTCTTACCAACATCAATCACCTTACATTCAACTACATGTACAGAATTGTATGGAGATAATTCAAGCACAATGCTGAAAGTACCACTAGGGGCACTAATTGCCATGCTTGTCACTGGAAAATACACAAATGACATTGAAATGTTTAACTTCTGCTGGTACCATGTGTTGCCAGACTGGTCGTTCCTGTTGGATTACATGGTTGCCTGGGATTCATTTTTTTATGACTTTGGCTATGGGCAATGGATTTTTCAACTCGTGTATTTTTGTTTAAATATGTCTTATATGTAGCTAAGAATTTCTTTTTTCAATGGGGGGTCCCTTGCTAAGAATATTAGTATGAATTATTGTAATAATCAAATGTTATCTGTAAAGGGAAAGACAGTCATGTGTTTGCTTATTTCCACCATTTGGATGGATTTCTGGATTTACTTTTAAAAATTGTTGAAAAGTTGAACCTGATAAATGCATAAATGAATTGTTTTCTTTCAACTGTCAAAATAAAAACCATAGCTTTTTACAAATTTTATGTAATTCTAATGAATTCAATTTAGTTCATCAGGAACTTGTGTTAGAGCATCCGCCTCGGATGCAGGAGGTCGCGGGTTCGATGCCCAGACGAGTCATACCAAAGACTTATAAAAATGGTACAAGCAGCACTCAGCATTAAGAGGTTAGTTCTAGGACTGGTTTAGCCTTGCGTCAGGATACTATGACTGGGTGGGACATGATGCTATATGTCTGCGGCATGATGCCCCAGTGCTGGACATCACTATAAACTGCCACACTGCATCGTAGTGATATGAGTAAAAGTTTTAAAAGCCACGTTATAAACGTCAATTATATACATACAAACAGGAATTTGTGCCCCCTATTTGTGCCCCCTATTTGTGCCCCCTATTAAGGCAAGATCATTCTTATGCCTTTTATTCATTAATCATGTAATAGCAATTTGTTCACGTATGTCAGCCATTAGAATTTCATATGATGTAAATAAAAAATTTTTTGCTTCGTTAAATTTTATGCAACTGTATTGTAGAAAATGCAAACTTAAAATATTATGCATTGCTAGGTCATAAGTCATACATATTTTTAAATATCACGAATGGGGAATACTTCTCCAATTACATAATTGTTCAAGAGGACTCCGTGATTTTCTCTTTCCACAGAATGTTAATAAATCTGACAGTAATCATCCAGGCAGAAAGAATTTCAATTTAAATAATTCCAGTCCGGTATCAGATCATATGCTACCATTTTAGTACAAATATGTAAATATTTAAGCACATTAAAAAGCGCTGAAGAGAATTTGACCAAATTTGATTAGGAGGATCTTGCTTTTCAGATTTGCTCAAACATTACAACAGAATTTTTTTTTTATGGACAGCATCTTGGCATGAAGACTTTCATTTTGTTCAAATGCGGTAGCAAGCACGAGCAACTGTCAAGTGCTCGTCGATGACAGTCCATCTCTCTATATAAAGACAATTTCTTATATTAAATTTAAAAAAAAAAAACCCAGCAGAAACCGACCATTATATATCATCCTTTTATCACTGACTGTTAGTTTTGTGCCAGTGATTCCAATATGTCGTCAAATAATTTACCGTCATTATTAAGAACAGAAATTTCTTTAACCAGATTCTTTAAAACTACACCGTAGGACTTTTGCCCCATATGACCATGCGATGCCTGACCACAAGCGATTTCAGATTCATGCAGATGATATCGCTCTGTCAGCCAACATTACTTTGCCAGCTGTGGATATATTTTGCTAAGTTTACCATTTCATAAAAAAAACTATTATACTTCCTCAGAGATGCATAAGGTTGAAAATAAGTATTCACATACAATACAATATAGTTCATGATTATATCAATTCTGTTCCAATTTTCACACTCTGCCGCTCTTCCAGTCGAATTTGTATTCGTTCACCATCAGACAGATCATATTATGTTATGGTGTCCGTCCATCTACCTGTCACCAATTTCTGCCAATTATTCAGGTCGTTCAACATCTGCCGCTTTGAAACTCTGAAAATATATTGCACTCTAGGTAGGAAAAACCTTGTTGATTTTTTAACAAAAAAGTTGAATATACTGCGACTAAAAGAATAAATATGGTTTATGTATAATAAATCGAGTTCTTCGCCATCTACAAATAAAATATTGTGAATGGCTTCTACTTTAGGCAAGGTAGACTGTCAGAGGTTAAGGTTACTGACTAATGGAGTAAACGGTTTCCGCACAATAACTCGAAGTTATTCACCATCTACACTTACCCGACTTTGTGGGAGTCATGTGCTTGGAATAAAAAAGAACAGTTACCAATTTCGAAGTCAGAAGATCGACGGTCAAAAGACACTGTGATAAGAAAATAAAATCGTTTCAGCACAGAAAAGTTAGATATTGACAATGTACCATCACCAAAGTTTTTGGATGGCTTACACACTGGGTAAGAAAAAATCTAGGTCGCATTGGCTGAAGAAAGAAAAATGGTTCTATTTCGTTGACCAAGCTTTTGCGGCTGGACTGAATGCAAGTTAAAGAAAAAAAACTGATTATGGGGTTCAGATGTTAGTTTTGTAAGTCTGATTAAAAGTTCATGACTTTTGTAAATTAAGTTCTGTTCAAGACTGCACATCTTAAAGTCTTGGATATCCATTGGTCAATAACCTTCCAAGTTATCCATACCGTACTAATGCCTACATCGATGGTAGAGGACTAGGTAAAGTGCGTCGTTCACGGTCCTCTTATTTTAATATTTTGTACCTGGATCAGTTACATGTACATATGATTACAACGCCGATACTCTGTCGGAGCTAAACTTTCGTATTTCATTTGTTTCAATGACGTCAGTCATTTGTTTTGTTACTGCAATGTACGAAAATAAAATAAACATTTTTTTTTCAAGTTCTGTCATTTTATTATTTTGTTCGTCTGCCGATTGCATTGGCTTCTATGTTCTCAGATCACCATCTTGGATATAACGCCACCACCACCTCATAATATTTGACCTTTTCGAATGAGTAGAAAAGCCCTCAACAAATATTATCGTTCCGCAGTCGATTACATTTTCAGATTTTGTTAACATTAGGTAATACTTGTGGCTACCTCTCAAATCCACCATTGTACCGCATTGCCTATGTGAACTGATTATTGGTCTTCGTTAATTGTATCAGTCCTTTAAATACGTGTGATGTAACGCTATGCAAGGACTGGTCCCGTTATTTGTGATTTTAATGGTTTTTTTTTAATAAACATTAATGAAGTTAATGTTCCGTCACAGAATAACGGTCCAGGTAAGACATATCTCTGCAAACGTAATGGTTTTATTTACTGATACTCAGTATAAAAAGATCATATTTTGCATACAGAGGGGTCACTGGTCTGTTCCATTTTTTAGCGGAATTGCCTACTTTGGTGGCATCTGACGATAACATGGAAACAAAAGCTTGACACCTTCATCTCATTCAGAATCCAAACATCTGGTCGGTAGATAATCTGACCGTCAATTGGTAGGGGACTTGAGGCTACCCATCGCTCCATGTTCTGATACCGAGGCATTCAGAACATGAAGAACCATACTAGCAGAATGGTTGTGGTATCCCCTAGCAGACAGCAAAAGTCGTGAACGATCTGCGAGGCCTAATATTATATATGCCCAAGTAAATTCCTGTGAAATTCAGTCTAATCGAACAACCCCACTTCCCCTACAAATTTCTCTATTCTCTATTGTAAAATTTCGGAACGTTTTGTTAACTTTGTAGCAGTTTAAATTTTAATATCGCTTGCACAGAATGAAGAATCAAATATATACAAATTGAAGAGGGATATTTTGCCTTAAAATATATGAAAAAAAGAAAGTTTATATTATTTGAATCAACCTAAGTACATTTTTCATTCGTGAAGTGAACGTATTTTGATTACTACTCGCTGATTGTGTGCGTGATCGAACTGGGGATCGAACCCACGACCTCCGGCATCGAAGTCGGACGCTCTAACCACTAGGCCACCAAAGCGATCTTACCTGCTGACAATACAATGCTTCCGCTGCAGTCGTAAAATGTGTCCTTACATCTACTCAATAAGCGTAGATATACTCAATGAGTTGGGGGGTCCGATTGATAACGGAGATGGCAAATTATTCCTTTTATTACCATAATGGGTTTTGTTATTTCCAATCTTTAAAATAATAAAAGGCATTATATTATATTACATAACCAATAAGATTGAAACCAAACCCATAACAATACCTGATGTCTCATAAATTTACCGCCATATCAATAGGTGATGGTTTCTATAAAACCACTACCATTCAAATACTTGATGGTTTCTATAAAACCACTACCATTCAAATACTTGATGGTTTCTATAAAACCACTACCATTCAAATACTTGATGGTTTCTATAAAACCACTACCATTCAAATACTTGATGGTTTCTATAAAGCCAATACCAAATAAATACTTGATGATTTCTATAAAACCACTACCATTCAAATACTTGATCGTTTCTATAAAACCACTACCATTCAAATACTTCATGGATTCTATAAAACCACTACCATTCAAATATTTCATGGATTCTATAAAACCACTACCATTCAAATACTTGATGATTTCTAAAAACAAAAACACTACCATTACAATACTTGATGGTTTCTATAAAACCACTACCATTCAAATACTTGATGGTTTCTATAAAACTGTTACCATTCAAATACTTGATGGATTCTATAAAACCACTACCATTCAAATACTTGATGGTTTCTGTAAAACCACTACCATTCAAATACTTGATGGTTTCTATAAAACCACTACCATTCAAATACTTGATGGTTTATATAAAGCCACTATCATTCAAATACTTGATGGTTTCTATAAAACCACTACCATTCAATTACTTGATGTTTTCTATAAAGCAACTACCATTCAAATAATTGATGGATTCTATAAAACCACTAACAATAAAATACTTGATGGTTTCTATAAAACCACTACCATGTACCATTAAAATACTTGATTGTTTCTATAAAACCTCTACCATTACAATACTGGATGGTTTCTATAAAACCACTACCATTCAAATATTTAATGGTTTCTATAAAACCACTACCATTCAAATATTTGATAGTTTCTATAAAACCACTACTATTCAAATACTTGATTTTTCCTATAAAACCACTACCATTCAAATACTTGATTTTTCCTATAAAACCACTACCATTCAAATATTTGATAGTTTCTATAAAACCACTACCATTCAAATACTTGATGGTTTCTATAAAACTGTTACCATTCAAATACTTGATTTTTCCTATAAAACCACTACCATTCAAATATTTGATAGTTTCTATAAAACCACTACTATTCAAATACTTGATTTTTCCTATAAAACGACTACCATTACAATACTTGATGGTTTCTATAAAACCACTACCATTACAATACTTGTTGGTTTCTATAAAACCACTACCATTCAAATACTTGATGATTTCTATAAAACCACTACCATTACAATACTTAATGGTTTATATAAAGTCACTACCATTCAAATACTTGATGGTTTCTATAAAACTGTTACCATTCAAATACTTGATGGTTTCTATGAACCACTACCATTCAAAAACTTGATGGTTTCTATAAGACCACTATAATTTACTATTAAAATACTTGATGGTGTCTTTAAAACGACTACCATTAAAATACTGGATGGTTTCTATAAAACCACTACCATTCAATTACTTGATGGGTTCTATAAACCCACTACCATTTACCATTAAAACAATTGATGGTGTCTACAAAACCACTACCATTACAATACTTGGTGGTTTTAACAAAACCACTACCATTCAAATTCTGGATGGTTTCTATAAAACCACTACCATTACAATACTTGATGGGTTCTATAAAACCACTACCATTTACCATTAAAATACTTGATGGTGTCTATAAAATCACTACCATTCAAATACTTGATAGTTTCTATAAAACCAGTAACATTAAAGTACTTGATGGTTTTTATAAAACCACCTACATTAAAATACTTGATGATTTCTAAAAAAGCCTACCATTTACCATTAAAGTCCTTGATGGTGTATATAAAATCACTACCATTCAAATACTTGATGGTTTCTATAAAACCACTACCATTAAAATACTTGATGGTTTCTATAAAACCACTAACATTACAGTACTTGATAGTTTCCATAACTACCATTACAATTCTTGATGTTTTCTATAAAACCACTACCATTCAATTACTTGACGAT